>JAOYSI010002654.1:0-48992 GCA_025775065.1 Hiodon alosoides
CACACACACACACACACACACACACACACACACACACACACACACACACACACACACACACACACACACACAATGTTGCTTATCATTCTTGAATTGTGCCCATTGGATATTAACAATCCATCCTCATCCTCAGCTTCTGAAAGGCTCAGTTGGTAAACGCACTGGCCCAAACCTAGATTTGCAGGTACAAGGACCTTGCCGTCCACTGACTGCGACCAGGAGTCAATGGCTGAGGTGCATAATTGAGAGAGGGCACCCCAGGGTGAACTTTAGTCATTGTGGGATGTTTGGGTCTTATGTTAGTTTCACTGTCCACTACTGTAGGATAGCAATGCTATAGGAGGTAAACGTCTTTCCTCCAGGGAAGAGATCGTTGTGGTCTGCAGTGTGTTAAATGAAAACAATTTGGAGACTGGGGGATTGACATTGGCAGAATCCCCTCGTGACCGCGCTATTGCCGTTGTCAATCCGCATTCAAATTTTGATATTCAAGTCATTAGTCTTTAAGGTAATCCCAACGATACATCTCCATGAATGTTAGGTGTTGCACACATTAAGACTTTAAAAATGGAATAATGCCTTCCATCAGCTGCATGTCACAAACAGACTTCCCATACCAGCCATTTTGACTGAACTCGCCAACTTCTGTCTTACCTGCTACTCTAATGTCACAGGCCAGGGCCATCTCCAGCCCTCCTCCCAGCGCAGCACCATCGATTGCAGCAATCGTTGGCATTGGAAGATTACCTATGGAGAGAGTACACATTCCCATGGCTAACCAGGCAATTACAAAGTCTTTTTAAATGGCATACTCTTACAAAGAAACAAAAATTAAATAATATCCTCCCCACATGGTATAGCTGCATAGTCTTGCTTTCACTAGAGATTAAGACATTTTATATTATCACTACAGACATTATATATTAAACATTTATATCAGTCATACATCATTCAGATTTGTCCTATAATAAAGACAGGGCTGTGGTGTTCCTGAAATGGCACTACCCATACAAACGGCAATGATCCTTTAACACCCTCCTCTCCCACTCGCAGATCCCCATCTGTGACCACTCTCTCGCCAACCATTCTTGATTCAATACAGCTGGGCATTATCAACACTGTTGGTGCCTCACTAAAATAACTGATACTTGTTTATGAGCAAGAAGATGAAATTACATATGTTTTATTTGGAAGAATAATATGCAATGTTGATTCCTGGAAATGGGGCAGGACCAACAAGAAAAACCATCTCTCCGTGATAGAGGTTGTGTAAAGTTCCAAGGTTTAAAACCAAAGAAAAATTCAGCAAGAAATAACAAGGGGCCAAATCAAAAAAAGGCAATCGCGTTTGGGTGGAGATAATGGAACGGACTGTTATCACCCAACCAAAGCTTATGATAATCCACCTCGCAAGCCTTTGTCAGGCCAGAATGAAAAAAGTAGAGACGTTTATCTGAAATTTCATTTAATATCATGTTCATCTAAAACTTCTATCGCTCAGTTCTATCGGTCTGGGCCTCTGGTGTTGATAACTCAACAAAAGAAGTTAGGCAACTAGACAATTTTCCTAGATGAAATGCACAACTCCAACAGAATCAACAGAATTCTAAAGCTTTAAGGCCAACATGGATTTTACCTACGCCTGTATTATCCCATGTTAGAAGAAATTATTATAGGGAAGCAGCTGAAAACTATTAGATAAAAAAATCTAAAAACCCGCCATTTCATTCGGTAGGATTATTTATAGGTGGCACGCTATGCCTATCAAAATAAATAATAGAAAATGAATCATACAAGAAATAAATAATATGTCATAAAAGGTGCAGGTACTTAATACTTCAGTGAAAATGAGGTTTAATAATTTAAAGACATATTAAACCAAGGAAATACATTGTCAATGAATATACCATCAAAATGTTATTAATTTATTACACTAAACAAAACTGACAAGCTCTTGATGATGTCATAGCCACAAGATATTTTTTGCCTGGCCATAAGCCCATTAATATACCTGGCTTTAAGTTTCACACATCTACTTTGATTTGAACACTGCAATGAGAGATCAATGGATGGAATCTTAATTTGAACTGTAAGCCATCCACTCCCCTCCCTGTTCGAAGCATTAAACAGGTCTTAACCTTCAGTATTTTAACAACCTTTCAAGGCACACAACCATTTCACTTCAGTAGCACTCAAGGCAATATCAAGGAGCAGACAAGCCATTGTCTGACTGAATCGAGTGCACTTGGATTGGCTTGCCAAGGCCACTCAGGGTACTGATTATTGCATACAAATGAACTGAGACTTGAACAAATGAACCACTGATTAATGCACATGAAATCAATTGCATAAAATCTGAAGGGAACACATGATCAGATAAGACTGCTGAAAATGAACTGGTCTGGCATTTCTCTTACCTAATTCAGTGATAAGGGCTCTCGCTTTTGAAACAAAAGGCCCGACTTCACTCTGGTGCATTTTTGCCCGCTCTTTAAGATCCGCACCTGATAAGACACGGGCACAATTCATAAATACAAACATTTACAGCGTTCCTCTGTAAACAAATTCATAACTTTAAATTATTTCCTATAACTAACCGTCACAGCCATTTTACTAAGTGAAACATAATCATTTTTATGTCACTTTTTTATGTAACTGAACACAATCATCCTTGGAATAACAAACCTTTTCATCCTGCCATGACATCATCTTTACTCATATAATCTTAAAGCAAAATTAATAAGTAAACTAAGCCAAAAGCTAAGCATTCAATAAAGCATTCAATCAAATTGAACATTTGTGGTTTTAACTCAAGACAGCAGTTCATTACAGAAAACAAAGACATTTGGTGAATCTGAAAAATATTTCCCAAGGGCGAATAAACAAGTAAAACAAATAACATGGAATTTTTATGAGACTCCACAGAGCTGCATTTCTAACACACAGCACAGCATCAGACCGTGACACAGTTGTTATGGCTGATTTAATCTCTAATTGTTCATCAGTTATGTATTTGCACACATTTTGTACCAATATGAGACAATAAGTTTGAATCGGTATTAACTTTTTTGCTTATTTTTCGTACTTAAAGCATTTTTTTTTTAAATCAGTACAACTGATTATTTATTCAATCTGTACATCAAAGTTGCCATTCGCCTTACATTTATTAAACAATAATGGCATATGGAAATTGAAAAAAGTATTTTATATATCATACACCCCGTTTTAACATTATAGTATCAATTTTTATAGAAAATACCATACATTTTCCAAAAATTTGTAAATGCTTTAGTGCCAATTGGTACCACTGCTTGGGAGATACAAGCTTAAATTTAAAGGATTAATGACAGTAAACAGTAATTGTGAACATTCTAACAGTTAATTACTTACCGTAATTAACTTTTCATTCACTTACGGGATTCGTTTCAAAATCAACTGTACCTGCACAAAATATCCCAGGAACCAAACTGCATATGACAACAGTCCGCACCCTGTTATCAGCTTTAACCACATCCACGGCTTCAGACATCTAAAGACAAGGAATTCACAAGTAATCAGTGAGACTCAATAACACGTCCATAGCATTCCCCTCTGGTCTTTCCTACTTACCATTTTCACAAGGTTTTTGCTAATGGAGTTTTTAGCCT
Organism: Hiodon alosoides; assembly: GCA_025775065.1. Taxonomy (NCBI): domain Eukaryota; kingdom Metazoa; phylum Chordata; class Actinopteri; order Hiodontiformes; family Hiodontidae; genus Hiodon; species Hiodon alosoides. The sequence goes on from JAOYSI010002654.1 coordinate 3,648, forward strand.
TTGGTCGGTTGATTCCAAAGACGACAATCCCTAAAATACAACAAGACATCTTGAGTGAGAGTTTTCCATGATAACTGTTTTAATATTAAAGTAATCCATGAATGTTACTTAATGACGTTACTGTATTAAACATACATATACATATACATATACATATATAAATGAGAAGTGAGTGGACTTCTTGACCATACAAGGTTTTTTTTTCCCAGGACGGCGAAGGTATACATATTAACTAAGCTCTTCACTTCTATGTCAAATTTTTAAAATTGAATAATGCATTTCGGGATTGTAACTGTATAAACCCGGGGGGACTCTTGTTAAATTATAAACGACTTTGTAAATTCAGTGAATGTTGATATTTTTTAAGGCAATCCGTCCAGCAGGTAATTGTGATCTGCAATTTCAGTGTCCTTGACTGTTTTTAGCAGCCCTCAACCCTGCTATCGATTTTAACTAATTACTTTCATTGTGACCGTAGAACATTTAGGTTGCTATGTTTAATAACTAGTTTACTAACTAGATTGCTTAATGGTCATTGGTAAAGTTTTTGCCGTGTTTGACCTTCATTCTAAACCTAAATTCCTGCATCACTGTGGCGTTGGCTGCAAACAACAGACCTGCGATTAAACATGCAACATATTATTCATAATCAAAAAATAATCAAATACTGAGATCAATAGCTGACGCATTGTGTTTTGACGGTGTGCTGCTAACTACCTGAGTCATCTCCATCCAAATATCTTACGCTCAGGTCATCCCCCGACTTCGTTTCTGAGCTGTAATGACGACACTCTCCATTTTTTCCCACATGGACAAAAAGTCGTCGGTTTGGGCGAATTATATAGTGCAAGGATCGAGAGTGCTCTCGCAGTCTGCAAGCAACATCAAACTTGGGAGCTAAAGGTCGCAAAGCCCAAGAAATGATTCTGCATCCTATAAGAACCGCCATGCTGCATTTCATTATAATACGCTTATTTTGACTTTCAACTTTGAACCATACGTGACGTAACGTTATCACGTGATCTACTTCGCGAAAGACAGGAGGCTTTCGTCACTCTTTTTTAAATGTAGTATTTATTTAGGATGCAGTATTTATTTAGTTTTTTACGTCTTCGAAGTTGCTCGCATTCACTAGACTAAAATACCAAGTGGTGTGCACCGTATTTAAAGTAATGTCCGAAATTTATAGCGTAGTTTAACACGCATTTCCTATTCAAGTTGATAGTTTCATTAAGCATTTGAATGATCTCAGTCCGTGCACAAACGCTAACGTTGAATATTAAATATGAATTGTGCCCTTGTGTTATAATGCGGTTGTTGTGATTCATTATTTAATTATTTCGATTTTATCTAAACGTTATACATCCTCTTAATAAATATTTGTTGGATTACAAGTCACTTCTTTTAGAATGGAAAATAAATTGCTAAAACGCAGGAAAACTGACGACTGAAGTTGTTCAAATCAAAGTCGCTTATTGACGGTAACGGATAAAGTGTTCTTACCGTTTTTGACCTTGAACCGCTTGGAGGCAGATATTTATTAGCTTTTACTTTTTTGGCAATAACAATAAGCTTTCAGCTCACTAGTGTGCATCCTTGATTGATCTAGGAGTTTTGAGTTAAATCCTTCATGGTGGTGAGTACTGGCTTCCATGTATGCCATGTGCAAGCATCAAGATTTGGACAGTCTTATGTCAACCTGAAAAGAATGCATCCAATAAAAGCTTTAACCAAATGTTGCCTCTTAGTCTGAATGTTTAGACTAGGATCAAATCCGATTGCAATTGTCATGCTTCTTTAAATGGCTGGCAAGTGTGACTATTTGTAAACTGCTGCGGTGGGAAATAAATATAGTGCAGGCAAAAATAAATTAGTGCTCACCCATTGCAGCAGAAGGGTGAGTTTTGAGATTGCAAAATGATGACAGATTAAACGGGCCCCTGTTAGAGGTGAAGCGTTGCGAGGATGTCAGCTGGAGGCAGGGCTTAGTTGAACAGCTGACGCCGCTGTTGGAAGCATTATGTTCTTGACAAACTGCTCAGATCTGCAGACCACTGGTTGTCTTGAAATTTCCCCCTTTCCAGCTGCAAGGCTGAATCTCACCTCTTCCTAGTCTCTGCTCATCAAAGGTGAAACGATTTCCCAAACTTGGTCAGAACTGCATAATCACTTCCTGTCTTCCATCATCAAGTTATAAATCAATCTTATAACACAAGTACAATGGCAGCTGCCTTACTCCTTTCCTCACATTACTTTTTATCGTACATGTATATGGACTTTTCTGTAACATGGATCTATGGTGACAGGGAGAACACTACCTGGACCTGGGGATTAGCAGCTGATGATATTGAACCATTGTTCTGTAACTTGGGAGAAATTTTAATTCATTAGTGACTTATCTACTTCACTTCGAACAGTGAAGGCCTGCATATTAAGATTTTATTATTAAGTCTAGATTTTATAAATTAATTAATTTGTAGATGCGCAGAGGTCGGCAATTCAAAGTAGAGGTCCTAGGTCAATGAACTCTGGGAAAATGAATGAATACAGAACAAAATGTTTAGTCGCCAATTAGCAAAAAAGTATGTTTGCTGTCAGATGTTCATCTGTCCAACAGAACTACCTGCGTGAAGGAAACTGATTCTTTCTTGCCGTTAGCTCACTCCAACACTTTCCCCATAAATTTCACTGGTAACATTTTTTCTTTATATAGTGGTTGCAATAATAAAATCATCAGCAATATGATGGAGTAACAATTACATAAAAGCATGCAGAAATTTAAAATGCTTAGTTGCATAGCCTGCCAAATACTCTGCAATGCTCAGTCACCTAATCGGTGTATCATAACAGTGCAATTTAAATGGCTTGTGATACTTGGTACGTCAATTGATTTTAAAAAAACAACATAAAACTGTTGGGTGACTGTGAGGTGTAAAAATAGGTGTGATTTCATCATAATTAAATGTCTACAAGTTTAAAAAATTAAAAATAAAACAAAATTGTACCCAGGATAACTGCCTGACTAAAATGCTCTGGCTGAAATTAGGCAAAGGTTACAAATGTCATTCTTCAACAACAAATGAGAAAAGTTCAGAAAAAATAAATAAAAAATAGAAACAGAAATCACATTCTTTAGTCACACCACCCTTAATTCAGAATTACACCAATTATCTTATTCATATAAAGATGTTTAATCTTAACCTTTAAGTTTTCCCCAAAAAATATAAAAAACTAAATTCAGTGCTTTCATACATTTATTTTAAATGAAAGAAGAAAAAAAATTGAGAAAGGTTTACAGGAAATTTGCATGTAGCCTTACATTTGTCTGCTAGAGTACAGAAGGCGTAATCAAGAAGACATACAGACTGCACCAATAAGTGCACAGCATAACACTCATTTAAATGAACCTATATTGACACAATATTAACAGTACAGTGCAACAACAAACACATGGACAACCGGCATTGTGCAAACACAGGACTCATTTTGAGTAACATCCTTTTGACAGCGAGTCATGATCAGTAGTGCTTCTGGGTGTCTCTACAACAGACCGTTGCTGTGTTGTAATCAGTTGTTTCAGGGAAACTACTTCTGCTGAAAGGTCGGCAATACCTCGTTTTAAATACGAGTTCTCAGACTCTGTCTCAGTGCAAGAGCCATCTTTGAAGTTGACAAGTTTGTTTGTGAAAGAGCCTGGCGTGCCAGGGAAGAGCCTGTTCCTGCAGCCATTCTGAAGCATTTCAGGCCGATGACTCCAGTCCTGGACATTTGGCACTTGAACAGACAAGGGGCTTAGAGAGGCCTGCACGAAATCAGAAGCAGTGCGTTTCACCAACTGGTAACATCCTTTAGCTGACATGTCAATTGGCGAGGACGCCTTCTCAAATGAGTCATAGTCTGGATCGATGGCCTCCACTTTGATTTGGATGGCCCTGGCTTTGATTCGGAGTTTGTGGGGCAGGGCCGAGGAGCTGACGTCCGGCACCTTGACAGTAGAGATGATGACGCTCTTTGAATCGGAAGGAGGAGGGATTGGACCTTTCGGAACCCGCTGTTCGTCCTCGCCGTCGGAGGACTTGCTCACAGCCCCGTCGTCTCCGTCCGAGGTCCTGGGGGAGTTGCTGGATGACCGGGCCACCTGTGAGAAGGGGAAGGGCTGGGAGCAACTCCCCAGGAATGGGCTGGGCATATAGTGACGATAAAGTTCATACGGACTGCCCCTTTCCCCGGCCTCCACGGGATAGCTGCCATTCTCCACCGGCTCCTGCTTGATTATCTCCGGGGTTCGACATATGCTAGTCAGGGGGCTGCTGTGAGCCGCCTTAGAGGCCTCGGAAAGGGCGCTGAGCGGAGAGTGCTTGATGACGGAGATGCAGCTGCTGCTGCTGCTGCTGCTGCTCAGGTGAGCAGGCTCCAGTTCTCTGGAGAGCAAGCCTTGGTCAGGAGCCGCAGATATGTAATCTTGGTAAAGCGCCGTCGTTGAGTTGGAGATTTTCTGCACTTCCTGGGCATATACGGCGGAGCTGACCAGTCCAAACTTCAGCTTTAGAGACAACAACTCGGCCTTGAGGGTGGCATTCTCTTCGCCGAGGGCCATCAACTTATTCTCCAGGACCATGTCGTTGAGCCGCCGTTTCTCCCGCGAGCGCTTGGCGGCCTCGTTGTTTTTACGCCGCCTCTCCCAGTACAGATTGTCCTTCTTTTCATCGGGGATGAATTCTCTTTTTCTGCGGCAGGTGGAATTTTTCGTCTTGAAGGGCACGTTGGACAATGTGTGCCCCATCAGCTCCCTGTCCGTTCCCTGCAAGGCCACCGCCAGAACCAGAGCATCCTCTCCATTATAGGAGTCATTGGAAGATGGTTCTTTTTTGATTGCTTGCATATTTCTACAAAGTCCAATCAATGTTTGATAAACTCACAAGTCACAAGCCATTTTAGATTAGGTTCTCTTTATATAAAATGGCAACAGCGCTGAATTCCAAACCGGGAAGGACTCCTTTTGTTGCTGCTTATTTTCAAATCTAGAGAAAGAAAAAAAAAATTCAGGCTTTAGGCTTTTGTTGATTAAGCATCCGTGAACTTCCTCTCATCATATACCTCTGCTATATGCCTTCATGAGCCATCCATTAGAGATGTACTCTTTTCTAAAGAAATAAGTGTTTACATACTTGGTTTAAATTAGAGAGGCTAGCTTTTTATTAGAGTAGTAAAAACTGACCATTTAAATTATATAAGTGTTTACATGATGTCTTTGCTGAGGAAAAAATGGGGGTAATCACAGTTCACACTAGTCATTGCCAGAAGGCATGTTTTAAAGAACACATGAACATTTAATCTGCTGGAGCATACTGGAGATTCAGTAATGATGTTTTTACTCTGTCTGGTATACATATCACCCTCAAGTGAATATGACACCATTCATCCCTCTGCAAAACTTCAGGGAAGAAAATAACCCTAGCTATTTAAGGACACAGATGGTAATTTGGAATGCAGTTTTAACAGCATCACGTAGAAAATTAACCACATATGGTTGTTTCATACAATCATATAAAGATCATTGCTATAAGATCGTTATTGCTATTGGACCATTAAGTTAATTCATCATCATCACCTCCGACTATAATTGTGTGCGTAAAAATGCTGTACAGCCTAGCACTTTTGGTTTTGCAGGAGTATCTTAATCCTTTTCAACTTTTTATCAGTGCACATCCTACCTTATCATTGCAAAAGTCACTCTTAACCAGTTCATTATACAGTGAGACAATAAAACCGAAATAATGTTTAGCTCTAATTGTTGTATAGTGAAGTTTTCTGAAAGTCCTATGTAAAATCAGAGGCTCTACTAGCAGAAGTAATGGTTCCAAACTTCTAAAGTTTTTTTTTTTTTTGTTAAGTCGTCAGCTACCCAAATGGCAGCCGACTTAAAAGCATAATAGGAAAGCTTATAGGTACTGAAAGTAGCATGGATAAGAGAACCTGCTGAGCAAGATAATGTAAACTGTATGATAACGCAGCACCAAAAACAAACCAGAAGATTAGATAGCAGTGCAGTCCTTCAAGCCAAAGACTGTACGAGCTTATCTCGGCTGCAGATGTGGAAAAATTTCACAATGGAGCGTACTATGTTAATAATAAACACTAAGAACATATGACAGACTTTATAAAAAAAAAAAAAAAAAAAGGCTGATGTGTCTATAGGGTACTAACCAGATTCTGCTCTTTGCGATTGGAGTATGGGGCCATCTAAACTTATAATGCACACTATAAGTTCACAAGTTCTATTTTTATAACAAGCCCTGCATTTAGGCTGCCTCCTGGAAAAACTCATAATTTTTGTTATTTTACCCAGGTTGAAAGTGTTCATCAACTTCCATGGTCTGCAATGTTTCATTACCCCAAACAAAAATAAATGGCAAATGATCATGCCAAGCACTAACATGATTAAAATAACCCCTCTTTAAGATGTTGTATAGCGTTGTTTAAATCGTGTCCATATTTACAAACTATAACAACTTCTAAACCTGATGCATTCAAAATGTCAAGTTCTACCAATGGCCATATTTATGATACTGGAAAATTTGAGTTTTCTACCCCTCAACAGAATCAAGAAGACAGTTTTTAAATTAATAGTCAAGGTCATCTGAGGGCAGTGGCAGATCTGACAAACATCAACACTGTAATTCAGACACAGACGACATTAACGTGATAAGTGTTTGACATGAGAAGGGCAACCAACAGCTGGTATTATAGAAAAATATGGCACTGTGTAGATTTTCATTTTCAAGCTTCCTTCGATTAACAGTGTAATTTTAAGAACTTAGAAAAAAACGTCTTTCAGATAAGACTTTGAAATGTGGTGGTTTATAGACAGTATAAATAGTTTTATAACTACTTTTACCATCACTTTCGGGCGTTGGTGTAAATTAAGCAACACACTGCTTGTGAAAAGAGGAAAAGCGTAAAGAATAATTTGGTGTTTAGGCAATGCAGAAGCAGTCTGTCATTGTCATTTTTATGTAACCCACGAGAAACGTGACTGCCTCATAGATCTAGGTCCTGGACGGGCTGCTAGTATTAGCCAACAGGAGGCTCCAGTGTACAAGTATATCAGAAACAAAGGAATGCGGTCGCGGCTGTCCTCGCCACACGTGGTTTGTTCAGAATGAACAACATGAACACAAAACGTAAACTACTGAATAATCGGAACACATAACTGAATGTGTGTTACGCGTGCTTTAAATAGCAAGTTATAGTATTTGTTCTGTAGTCTTTAAAAAACTGAGGCATACGTTATCAAGAAGTGCATCGATGGTAGGCTAATCGACCCAGCCATTGCTAAGACCAGCTGGCCACCAAGATGTTGGAGAGCTAAAATAAATGTTTCTTCTTTTATTTTCATTAAAAAATGTCATGCCAAAGCTAAGCGTCCAGTGGACGACATGACTTACGCAACACATTTGTAAAACACGCCTGGAAAAGTTTGTAATTGGGAAAACGAAGATTCAGACATACGGGAAGCCGAGGTTAGATTTGTACGACTTACTAGACACCGTCACGTCCATGCCCCAGATACCTTCATTGTGTCAGGGTTATAAAATACCGTAAACGTGATCTGCGCCCCCTCCCCTCAGCTTAACAACATATTCGGTAACCGCGGACGTTATGCAACACATAGAGTAATATTTACTTTGGAAATCACGTAACACAATCATCACATAGGATGGGGCTGGATTAATGGTTAGAACAGTGGTGCGATTTTACATCAGAATCGAGACAAAAATACTATACTATTACCATAATGTAATTAAACAGATAACACAACTAAATAACTAGCTCATCCTTAAAACATAGCCAAAATACGCGGCCGAATATTCCGGCTTCCATGTGTCAGTCCACACAGAATGTCAAGGCACCGAGACACTCATCCACCGCGCTCATGGCGATTTCTGGGTCACTATGCCATAACCTGCCATATCTAACTTAATTGTAAAAATTACATTTTCAGTCTAAACATATAATGTAACTCCAGCAAGTTAAAAGCAAGCTACCTTAGTAACGAATATCAGGACGAATTAGTGATCCACAAACGTTATAACTAGTTAGCCGTTAGCTACTTAACGTTATAAATCCAAACAAAAAATGAATACCATCGCCACCTAGCTACTACTCTGGAATATTCTCACAGCTAGATATTCAGACATCAATAGCCCTAATAAGAGCAATCTCTAATTTAATATATTTAAAAACAGGTAGATTAGCCAACTATGTAGGTAACGTTACCAAATCTTTCGCTACTGCCAAATTCAACACACCGCCTGCGATAAGTCATTTAGCTGGCCAACTAACAGCATACAATTTTCAAATAAAATATTTTACCTTCATCAAAGATCCGCTTAATACGCCAATTGTGTCTGTCCGTTGCATTGTCTATGCTAAAGTCACGCGTACAAGTTAGGTTATGAAATCCAGTTGCATTACGAGGGGTGTTTCTCTCTGGCTTTTTCCTCCAGGAATGACTTCTGTTTCAAGGATATGTGTTAGTAGGTCATGAAAGAAATGTATTGGCAGCACTCAGTCATTGACAGCCAAACTGGCCAATTGAAATGCGGTAGTGTTGAAGTATATCCAATGATACATTGTGTCTGAAGAAACAGTTTAGCCTGATGCAAAAGCGTGCTACGGTATCGGCCTGTGTTTTCAGCCCTGGACACGGCTTTAGGCTGGGATAAAATCAAAACTTTGACAACCCGCTAAGTGCATTGAATATCATTTTATTTAAGAAAGATTTTTGTAAATATCTTATTTCTCAAACTCAGAGAAAGAAAATTGTTATATACTGGTTTAAAATAATGTGGTAAATCGATTAAAATTTGAACAAAGTTGATCAAAGTTCTTGCAGCAAATACTGCTATTAACGTAAAAGACCATTGGTATTCGCGTGTTGTTTTAGTTGGGTATTTCAGAACAATGTTACAATGTTACAATTAAGTAATCTAATTCAAAGCGGCAGAAACAATTGCTTTGTAAGTCTCACTACACATGCCTACAAGTGGATTCATGTCCAACACCTCGAAGGTCCACAAAGGAGGCAAACATTTGTGCTATTTTTATTCACGACACACAAACCAGACCACACGTGTCATGTTAATTTTTGTTTAATGCTATTATGTACACCAAAGGCAACGCAGCAACAACGGACTCTCAACAGAATCTTAAATCGTATGTAGTTCTTAGGTAATGATAAAATAATTTAATCAAAACCACCTTTTCCTCCACAATAGTTTTAGATTCAAGTTCAGCGCTATTACCTTACTCTTCTAGGTCTAACAGCACATTCATTTAAAATGATAGTTGTCCCGAAAACTTCGAGAATGGTGTTTATCTATGGAAATAGTTAATATGCATTTTATTTATGTTGAAACAACTACTTTTTTATTAGTATCTGACTGTACTCGGTTAGGGTATAACGTATGAAATATTACATGAATGGATTATTCTGATGTAATAAATTGCACTCCTGAAAAATAAAAATATCAAAAGTAATTTTCAGGATTAATATTCTTGTCATTGTTCATGTAACATTCAACATCACTTCGTTGCGTAGTGTCATTTTGTTGACCGGTAAAAAGACAATGCATGGCGTTTTAGGGCTATTCAGTTAAATGGTCCGAGTTTTTGCTAATGGGGTTGCAAAATTGGAATCTGAAACCTTGAAATTGATTTGCTACTGATAATATATAAAGACACAATCATACGTATTGTTATGGCGTGCTTTTGCTAAGACTCACACCTTTCCACATGAATAATGCGTGCATCTATGTGGTAAAGAGCGTCATCTAGTGACACAATTGGTCTACATTATGTTGACGGTTGACTTTTATGTTGACTTTACTGGTGTGTAAATTGATTCCCATTTATTTGTTACGAAAATAGTCATGCAACCCTTACTATAGCAAATTACATTTTTATTTAAATGACATACTTTACATGTGCATATGCTTTTTACCCAGATTTAAAATAATTAAAACAGAGACGAAACCATCAGACGTCGGAGGTTAACTTTGTGAATTTATTAAAACTAGAGGAGAAATTAATGGAACGTGAAAAGCATTCCACAACATTTTAGTCCGGGGAGGTTCCATGTGTGGTCTACTCATATTGCATGGCAGTCCTTGGGGCAATGTCTTTGTCGTATGGGACATTGTTAGTGCCTCCAACTCCGTTTTTACCTCCGGTAGCTGTCTGCATGAAGCTAGAAAGTATCCTTGGAATGCATCCAGTGGCTTCGCACTCCGGGTGCTTCTTCCCACGGTCCAAAGGCTTGCGGGAGAGTAGCATTGACGATTGGGAATTTGGGTATGCGAGTGCGTGGCTGCATCTCCTTCCCTGCCACAAACCGGCGTCAAGTCCTGGGTATACACTAGCTCACGAACAGACTGCAGTTAGGCTCCAGCAAATTGCGAACATCATATATATATATATATATATAAAGCAATTTTATTTTACAGACTTTAACAGAAACCTATCATTTATTTCGTTTCGTGTTTTAAGAGGAAAGGATGTCTTAAGCAATCTAAATTAGTCTAAACCAAAATTCTGAACAATTTAAATCTAACACGCTACGGTTCATTAATTAAACACACTTCCAAAACGCTAAATTCAACATTTAAATGTATTATAAAAGGAGCTATTTTAGCCTAAAATGTTATACGTGCTAATTAAGGTTCAGCGTCTTAACTCACCAACATCAACCGCATTATACGCTACATACATAGGCCTAAGTTACATAACGCATTTAAAAATCCCAATCAAATTACGATGTAGTTTTTGCCAAAACAATACTTTTCAGATGCCGGACTTCGGCATACAGTGAAGCCAGCTGGTTCCTAAGACCTCCATTTTCATCAATTTGACGAGTATCCTCGGAGTAGCAACTTAACATTCCTTGGCACTGTTTTCCATCTTTTTCACAGCCATCGATGGAAAACTGCCCGGAAAGCACACACCCAAGTGGAATGTCCTTTGTGGCCGCAACTATCTTAGCTTGTTCGGTTGTCTCGGCTAGTCCTTTGGTTGAAATTGTGCTATTTAATGCAGTAAAAACCGAATTAAAACTTTTACCTCTGTTGTCATGGCGGTGTTCTGAAAAATATGTATTGTCAGGCTTCAAGTAATTCCTTACTTCGTCCTGCTGTTGTCTTGAATCCCTCGTTAAATTGCCAGTCTCTGGGTTCGAATGGATTTTATTGCTAGCGACTCCATCTTCGTTAGCTGCAACAGGTGTAATTAAGCGTCTGTAATAGTGTTTTTCAGAACTCCTGGATTTGAATCTCAATTTGTACGGTACAAATGGCACACTTTTCCCGAAATCAAGTTTTTCCGCGGTTGAAAGATTATTTTGTGCTTTCTTATCTTGATAATTGGACGAATGTTCCGCCCAGATCGAGGGCTCTTGGCTTTTAGACTTCAGCTCGCCTTCATCGTAAGGTGGTGCTTCCAACAATGTTTTTGGCGCTGACTTCTGTTTCCGTAAGCAAAACACTTCTTTCTCTGAAAATGCGCTATATCCGGGCGAGAAATCAAGATTATTGGGAACGTAATTCCTGAGGTCAAATGCCGATTCTTCCCAATTGACAGCAGTGTTTCGGTTGCAGGAGTAATCATTATTTTTGAGCAGCGCATAAGGGCTAATCGAATTTAAAGCAAAATTCTTATTGCCGGGGTTACTGGCCTTTGGAATGGCACTGGGACCAGTATTTGCAGGAAACATAAAGCATGTGTCTAAGTTCAGCGTCTCGGTGAAATTGTCCTGAAGTAAGACCTGGCCAACTTCGTCATTTGGATGGAAAGATGGCACAGCGGTGGCCATCACCATCGGAGTCAGGGGAACGGATTGTTTTTTTGTAGAATGACTACGGAGCCAATGTGTAGGGTATCCCTTGGCAGTGACTCTGTCACAACTATCTCCCAACTCGACAAATCGATGTTGTACGGCGGAAAGCGTCGCTTTTAATTTTTCGTTCTCTCGAAGAAGTTCGACGGCGCGCGTCTCCAAATTAAACTCATCCATTCGCCTACGCTGTCTGGACCTTCTTGCTGCTTCGTTGTTCCTTTTCCTTTTAACCCAATAACGACTATCTTTTTGATCGTCTGGAGTAAATTCTCTTTTTCTTCGGGATCCAATATTTTCTCCAGTAGCCGTGGTAGATGTTAAGCTAAGAAAAGATTTTGAGTAGAGTCGGTAAGGGTTTTTGGGATGTTCTACGCTGCTGGATTCTTGAGAATAGCCGACGAAAGACATTGCGTCGTAATAAACCGAACACCGCAGTTTCTGAATTTCGGAATCAGTAACTAGGCTTATCGCCCCGTGTCTGTGCTTACAATCACTGAGTTTATTTAAATCAACTACCGCATTTTCCAATAAATGTAGGCGTGGCTTCGATCTGGAGAAATTTGAAATCGACTCACCGCTTTACTTCTTTTTTAGAACGTCAATGTACACTCACAAACATTAATTTATATGATTGGATTATTAGATTTGCAGTTGGTAGGTGTAGCCGATTACATCAACACTACAAAATTTTATGGCGTCTGCTATGTGCTGGTCAGTATAAAAAAATAGCATATTCGGTTTAAGATTATTCGTAGTCATTAAAGTTTGATTTGTTCTCATTAGTAACCTTACCTCATTGTTTGTAAAGTTAATAACATTTCCATGTAACACGTTATTGGAAGGATTTTCTGTGGGCTTTCCCTCTACAAGTTGCCTTTGAATGTCAGATGGACTCTATTATAAAAAATCATACTATATATTATCAGTGGTGTTCTGTCCTATATCTACGTACATAGAGACCTCATGGCGAGGCTTCGTTATAGCTACAAAAATAACGCAGTGATGGGTTTTGTGCGCCTCTCTTTTGAATGGTGGCTGTTTGAGATTCTGTAATTTCAATATTGCCTAATTTTGGATCCGAAAGCTGGTCAACAGTGTGGTTAAGTGTTATCTTATATTCAAATTTCAGAATTAGGAATTCACCAAATTTTGGGGTCAAAGTGCATTCTCAGAAAATGAGCCTACTACCAAATATTAAACTTTACTAACAATTTAGAAATGTAAAACTTAATTGGTATTGCTTTACGAATGTGCGCCCAGCTAATAATTTACTGTACTGCAGCTAGGACGTGAGCTTAATTCGCATAAATTGTTTATTTTAAAATCGTTTTTTTTTAGGGTTCATTTTATATTTATGAGGAACCTAATCGGTTCAAGCCCCGACCACTGGGTCTTAACCGCAAATTGAATCGACGAAGCCGGAAGTCGATTTATTTAAAAAAATTAAAATAAATAAATCATTCTGCGTCCTTAGACTACAGTCAGTAGCGGGCTCGTTTATTACGAATTTATAATAAACGTAGCCTATTTAATATGATGTATTAAACAGGCATATTTGATCATTTGAATAATTTATTGTTGTGTTTACATCCCAGATTTGAAAGGTATGATATTATAAATTAATTCTCATCATCCTGCACACCATAAACCTAAAGATCCTAAATGGGCCCGATTTGGGCACCTTTGGTTTAAATAAATCCTACAGTTTGAAATATATTGACCAGAATCAACCGGTCGCCACATAACTTCCCTGAAACTGCTTCTCAAATGACACTCTCCTGTGGTAAATGCGAATTACTTATAAATGTAACAATTTCTCTAAAAATAGACAAAATTTACAAACTCGGGTTCATTTGCTTCGAGACTTCAGAATCAGCGGTTTCATTCATCTTTCCCCACTTGTTTCATTCTTTCATGTCTCTCCTTGTTTCTAGCGCCCCCTCGGGGCAAACGGATTAAAATTGTTTTTGAGTCAAGTTTTTTTCTGTGAAGCAGGAAGCTCATTTTTGTACACTTTTAATGCCGTAATGTCATTAAATCGAAACTCCAAAAACGACTCAATGCACTTTTGCGTTTGTTCCTACTCTTTTACATGTAGAGACCTTCGTAGACAGGTAACTCATTTTGTGGGATTAAGTAACAAATTACTTAACACTTGGCCCGAACAATTGACTTTTTAAAATCATTTTCCCAGATTAAATGAATGAAGAGGATTCCAATGTCTATTCTAAACTAATTTATTCCATCTTAAACATAATTAACTTAGAATCCTTATATCTAGACAAAGCTAGACTGAATTAATGTGCTTGGTATCGTTGTTCCTGGGTATCCTATCTTGAAAGCAGCATATGTTGTCCTGACTGCCACTATACAATAAGGACCTGGGTTTACTACATCACCCCTTTCACACATGCCAGCTTAATGTCTTGCTGAGGCTGGCAATAAAAAATGTAAAATGACAAACCTACTGAACATTGTTTTATGATACAGTACAGATCATCATTATTTATTTTGGTAAGCATTGTCCTCCTGACTTAACACCTTTTTTTGCTGAGGTCCTATTGGGTAGAACATTAGATTGTTTTTTTTTTTAGTTTTTTTTTTAAAGCCACTAAGCAGCAAAGACTTGGAGCCATCAAATGATAGATTTAATTTGATCACCTTTCAGGATCTCAAAGCACTACAGGGAAAGGGGAAACTCACCACCATGTGTAGCATTGCAACCATTTTGCACCAGAACCTTCACCACACTTCAGATGAGATAAAGATGAAGATATCATTGGCCAATTTTACAGTGTGACTAAATGGCCAGATCGGAAATTTGTCTGGGAAATTGGTTTTCTCTTTGGTCCAGAAGGAAGACTGCCCCCTACTGGCCCTCCAAAAACTAACTTCGTTGTTACCAGGAAGTCTCCTATCCAAATGCAACCCAGTTTAGGTTCTGTCATCAGGCAGGAGAAAGTCACAGAGTATTCAGTTGTGTCAACGAAATACGCTAATAGAATATATTAGAATACTACTATGCATTACAATGTCTGTACGTTTTATCTATAAACCAGAATGAATTTAAAGACAAAGATCATATTGAAAAAAAAGACCAACTCATGTTACCAGCATGAAATTTAATTCTATTATTTTGGTTTTGATTCACATTTTTTGAAGAACTTTTTTGAAAATGGAAAACTACGAATAAAATGAAAAATTTAAATAAAACTCGCAAAACAAATCAAATGTTTCTCTCTTCCCTCCTCCACAAGGTGGCCACATAGCAAACCCCAAATCTCATTTTTACCCTTGGCCCTAAAAACCCAAAAAATCGAAGAAAATTGAAGAAACATAAAGGCTCATCACCAGGGGATGGAGTTCCCCCTTAACGATTTATTTATTTATTATTCCTCAGAAACAAAATACAGGTAGTTGTATAGGGGTATTATGGACACGATATCAAACAAATGGATGTGTGCGTCCCAATAGAGAGAGACTACATAATCAGTGGTTCCAGAGAGGAGTAGTTTGGCACAGGTATATGGATTGCAGATAAGGGGGCTTTTAGGTGCTTGGAAATGCAACCCCAAGGTTTTAACCCTGATGTGAGCTGTGATCAATTGCCAGCGGGGGGGTAAACAAAGGGACCCGTGCACACAAATCGGTAGGTTGAATCGGCCTTGCACTTGCATCTTTAATGCAGAAGTCAGGAAAAGTAGGTCTGCCGAAAGTATCCCAAAAAAAAGGGGCTGTTTTTGAGTACATTTGCTTGGACCTTGCATTTTTCGGAGACAAGCCACTACCATTGAGGATTCAATTGCACGCTACTCAGATTGTTGTCTCGGTGTTGCCACAAAAACAAGTTGAGCTCTAAAGCAGATATGGACAGCGAATCCATCTGCATTCCAGTCATCATATCTCACAAAAATGTGGTTAACACAGAGGGTAAGCACTGCTGTAAACGGGAGACCCAGATTGTTGTAAATTGGGAAGGGTAGTTGATGAAAATAACTAAGACAGGGAAATGCTGCTGTTCAGTTACAAACAGGTTCAATCCGTTTTCTAATCACTTTTAAGCGTGGAAAGTTGTAGTTGTTTGGATGCTAGGGCTGTGCGGTTAACCTTCGCTGATGGTGATGCACCAGTATGCTATGTGATCATCCGGCCCTTCCTCTTCCGTGCACTACACACTCAGCGGTCAGTTTATTAGATACGCCCATCTAGCAACAGGTCGGATGCCTCTTTTCCCCCCAAGAACAGCCTGAATACTTTGGGGCATTGATTCTACAAAGTGTGGAAAACACCTTGTAAAGGAAGTGTTGGTAAACATGACGAAAGGTAAACTGAAGCCATGGGATGCACCTGGTCAGCAACAATGTTCAGATACCTTATGAAGTTGCTCAATCAGCATCAAGAGACCCAACGTGTGCCAGGAAAACATCGCCACGCCATAAGACCAATGCCACCAACCTTTACCATCGACATCAGGCAGGATGGGTCGACAGACTCATGCTGCTTACGCCAAATCTGACTGCCTTTGGCATGATGCAACAAGAATCAGGATTTGTCAGACCAGGTGATGTTTTTCCACTCCTCAGTTATCCTGTGTTGGAGATCACATACCCATTGGAGCAGCTGTTAATAGCTGATAGGAGTGGACCCCTGTGTGGTCATCTGCTACAATAGCCCATCTGTGACAAGGACTGGCATATTCCAAGATGCACTTCTGAACACCACAGTTGCTCTACACCATTATTTGCATCCACCTGTAAGCTTGCACGATTCTTACCATTATCCTTAAGACCTCTCTCATCAAGAAGCTGTTTTCTACCAGTTTGCCACAGGAAACTGGATGTTCCCCCCCCGCACCATTCTCGATAAACCCTTGACACTATAGTGTGTAAAGAAGCCCAGGAAGGCAGCCATTTCTGAGATACTGGAGTACACCAGTGACTAAACGTTTGTTGTCAACGCAAGTCAAAGTATTTAATAAATAATAAATATACCCCCCCCAAAAATGACAATTGGAAACTGCATTTGCAGTGCCAGGGAAATCCACCCCATTATCCAACCACATCCTGCCCACATCTAAAAGGAGATTAAGTTAAAACAGACATCTCCGTTGTACTCTTGTGGTGATATTATACTCTTCTGCAAGGGAGGATGCCGTGCCTGTTTTGAATGCAGTGAACTGGCTTGTGACGACTTTGCAATCTTGTTACAGGGCAGACAATTGTTCTGTAATGGCTTCCTTATGTTTTTTCTCAAAATAAAAATATTTTAAGAACAAAGGTTATGGACATCAAAATGCTGTGCATAGTGCTAACATGTGGCACACATAGGACTGGTGCATGGTGTTAAGATGTGGCACATGGACTGTTTGTTTTTTAGAGACGCTTGCTTAACTTGCCTGAAGCGCCAAAGCATCGTGTAGTTTAAGATGATTCAGCACAGTTCTTGTTTGGTTATAATTGCCAGGGTATCGGGTTATTTTCTATGACAGAGGGGAGGGATTTTGATGGCCTCTTCATTTAGACAGCACTTCTTTCTTCCAGATGTAGAAATATGGCCAGACACTTATTCACTTCTTCCCACTTTGCTTTTTGTCAGTGTATGTAAAAAGTTTGCGTGTTTAATTCTGACCTCGGAACACCTCTGACCGTGGTCCTCTAAAATTGAGCCAAGATATTTTTGGCATGACATTTACACATTAAAAAAAAAACATGCATATGATTCACAGAGTTCATCACAACACTATTTGGGGACCAATTATCTAAAATTCTATTAATGTATTTTTATTGATTACTCCATGTGGCTGGATGTACACAAAGTATGGCTAAATTCTGTTATAATTATTTTAAAAAATTTAAAAAAAGATGACCACTTTTGTGAGCATTACAAAAATCACCTTTGATTAGAGAAAACACCAGGTTGCTAGGACACAAAGAAGGGTAATACCATTGTCTTAGCAAACACTGCCAAGGACGGAAGACAAATTACTATTACAATTTGTGTACTTCAGAAGAGAGCTATTAAAAGACATTGAACATATAAATTACAAATCTGTACAACAAGATTTCAATGTTGAAAATGGGGAACCTCCAAGAAAGGATCAAATCTGTTGATAACAATGAAGAACGATCTGCAAGGGAAGTTCTATGAACCGTGACAGTAAATCCATAATCCTTCTACGTAGATGCCGTTCGGTGTGGTCAGTAAAATTTAGCATAGAAAACCAGGTACTCATGTCCACATTGAGAACAGTGCAACAGAGGGGGGAAAAAAACCGTAATTCCATGTTATCATGTGACTATTATCTACTGGTAAGAATGTCTCTTGCTCATGGTACTTTGAAGAACTACGCGACAACCCTCCATTAATACTCTAAAGTCACTTTCACGTGGCCTCAAACGAGGCAGAATCCACTTCAATAGAATTTTCCAGCACTGCATTCCACCTTTTGCACTGAGGCAGAGAAAATCAGTGGTATACCATATGTGTGTGAACGTGTACCAAAACATTTCACGCAACTTTCTCTCTTCCTAGGAAATGGAGTGTGTTAACATTGCATGTACCAAGAATTTAACCATTTATAAAAAGAAACATAAAAAATGGAACTTCAGAAATCCTATGTGTTTTGCTTCATGTTGCACAGCAACAGTAAGAAAAGAAATTCTTCTGAATGGCCTTGCAACACCTAAGATAATACAGTGTCCATCCGTTGTTCCAAAACACATCCAACACAAGAGAGAGAAAACTTGATTCTTCATCACTTTTACATGACAAGCAGCGTTCAGGATCCATTTCCCAAAACCCAGATGTCAAGTCCAAGAGGGAAGCCCTCAAACGCTTTTGGTGTATAAATGCACCAATTACTGCAAAGGAACTTATAAATAACATTCAGTTATTGTTTTGTTATGCATTCCCTTCACTTTTTAGAACTGTGGAGTTATTTACCAACATTAACGTCTCATTTCAAAGATCGTCTGGAGCTGTTGGACCAGCTTGGGTCCGCTAGATGCCCCTCTTACGCCTCCAAGTGGATGTCAGTGTCCTCGTTCTGAGCGGTGTCATTGTCCCCCAACAGCTCCGTTTCAGGGACAGATGCATCCTCGCCGTGTAGGCCGGCCTGCGAGGCCCTATCAGCCGCGTCCTCCTCAGCTGCCTTGGCTTCCTCCGTCAACAGGGCGGCCCTGTCCGTGCCCGAGGCGTTCGAGGGCGCGGTGGTGACGTAGCCTGTGCTGGTGGATCCGCTGCCGCTGTGGTGCGACCCCGCCTTGGGCACCATCTGCGGATGCATCTGCTGAGGAGGCATCTGCATGGGGATCTGCATGGGGTAGAAGTTCTGCAGGTAGGGGTAGGCTGGCATGGGCTGGTAGCCATTGACAGGAATGTAGAGCTGCGGTGGAACCATGGGTCGTATCTGACCCTTCATGGACATGAACTGGGGCTGCGGGAAGGGCGAGGCCTTCTGCTTGGGGCTGACGTAGCGGGCGGTGCTGATGTTGCTTACAGGGCTGGTGCTGAGCGAGCTGGTCTGGGTGGTGTTGCTGGCTCCTGAGGTCTGCGCCGAGCTGTTGTAGTTGGACAGGCTCTCCCAGGTCCGCAGCCTGGTGTGGATGTCCTTGAAACGGGGCCTCCGGACGGGGAACTCGTTCCAGCACTCCAGCATAAGTGTGTAGATCCAGGCAGGACAGTCGTCTGGGCAGGAGAGCACCTGCCGGCTCCGCACCATCTCAATCACGTCTTGGTTTGAGTAACCGCAGTAGGGCTGCAGCCCATAGCTGAAAATCTCCCATAGCACAACCCCGTAGGACCAGATATCAGAGTCCGTGGAGAACTTTCCATACATGATGGCCTCCGGGGACATCCATCTGATGGGGAAAGGGCTGGTGCCCATCAATTTGTAGTAGTCGGCAGAGTAGACCTCTCGGAAAAGTCCTAGGTCCAGAATCTTGACATTAAGCTTGTCACAGACTAGGATGTTGCGGGTGGCCAGGTCCTTGTGCACCACATGGTGGCTTGACAGGTACTCCATCCCTGCGGCCACCTGTGTCACAATGTGGAGAAAGTCAGCCTGTTCAAGCGTGGACTTCACTGTCTTGTCATCATCGGAGCTGCCCACATCGGAGTGGGGCGACCGCATGACCAGGAATTCATGGAGGTCTCCGTGACCAGAGTAACTAAAGATCATGCTCATTGGCTGCTCTTTGGTGACCACGCCCAAGAGACAGACAATGTTGGGGTGCTGGAGGCGGGACCTGAGCATGGCCTCGTGGCGGAACTCTTCTCGCAGGGTCCCTTCGTCCTTGTCCTTGACCGTCTTTATAGCTACAATCTGCGTCTGCTCGCCGGGGGCGGTGCCGTACAGGTGACCCTTGTACACCTTTCCAAAGCGATCCTCGCCCAGCTCCTCCATGAAGCGCACCGCTGACAGGTCGATCTCTCGCAGCTTGGCCTAAGATCCACATAAAAGTAATGTTGCTGAATCATGCCGTTTTGTTAATTGATCCATGAAGAAAAAATGTCATCATTCAATAAATTACAGATTATGACGTCTAAATTTGGCTACTATTCTTTAAGAATTAATTTTCTTTTTTTTTTTTTAAGTCCGACCTAACGTTATAATATTATAACCATAATACAAATGAAATAATGTAATTTTAGTTTTCCCATCATACTATACCAAGTGAGCATAAAAGGTTGCCTTTCAGAATGTGCTCAATAGGCAGTTCAGGTGTGGCTAGCAGGTGCTTGTGTGGTGGGTGGGTGGGGGCATCTACCTGGTGCTTGTGCTGGTTGAGAAGGGGCAGCTCCATGTCCTGGCTGGGCGAGGCTGAAAGCTGCCGGCGGGGGGGTGTGTCCGAGGACTCCTTCTGCTTGTTTCGGCACATGCAGACGAGGAAGAAGAGGCAGGCGATGACGAGGGGGATGGCGATACTGGGGATCAGGATGTACAGGATCTCCTTCTTCAGGTTCTCTGGAGGCTCTGTGAACCCAACGGTTGTTCAACATCATCACCTGACGTTCACGAAACATAGGGTAATGCAGTGCGTAAAACTGTTGGTACTTTTGTAATATTCTTGGGATATTGCATGGTAATTATATCACTACAATATTGAGGGGATTGAATGATATAATATGTTAGTAAGTATGTAATTGTTTAATTATAAAAAATATTTTTACAACTGTGTAGATATTATAAAAAGTGGGAGTAAAAATAGTATAAGGCAAAAAAACATAATACTGCGTATTAGTGTATAGCAGTGTAATATGGATAAACATAGTTAATATAACTTGCTTCAAATATAAACATTAAACACTACAAATGTCAGATAATGCTAAATAGCTAATGCTAAATAGAGTAATATACCTTTATACATACGAAAAAGATGGCACATGAGTTAGTGTATTAAAGCCTATAAGCATCATGCATTAATACTCACTGCAGGGCCGGACTTCACACAGGTCCACCCTCACGTGCTTGTCCAATGTGAAACACCAGGGTGCCTCCATCTGACCTCCAGGGTTGCGGCAGAAGTTGTGTCCGCCTCTCAGCTCGGGGAACTCTATGGGCGTCAGGTGATGGCCGTGGGGGTGCTGCGCACTCCAGGGCTGGCAGTGGTGACCCGACCTAGTCACGCTCACTGTGCCCCTGTAGTCGGCACCACTGCCATTGTAGCAGCTGTGATCTGGCGGAGAATCTTTTGCAAAGAGTGAAGATGAGAAGGGCAGTATGTTCCCAATTATAAATTAACCTGACATGACAAAATTACCCAGCGCCTACAGGTTCTGCTGGGAATAGAAATGACCACTAGACAGCACTAAAAAACTCAAGCACTGATAAGCCCCAAAACAGGGTGAAACATGTTTGCCGTTATTGGGCTTTGTACTATAAAATGTTGTAATGAATGCTGATTTAGATATTTCCCTATGACTTATATTTAACAAACAGATTAACAAAAGTAAATTCTATTTTTCAACTTATTCCTATTTAAAATAATGTTTATTTTCATTCAAGTAACTATACTATCTGTCTGTATTATAATAAAGTATACCTATAATATAGTTTATATACACCCTTAAAACTATGGACGTAAACAAACCAAACAATGATTTTTAAGTTAAATTTTAGATTTTGTATTGAACAGTGGACAGTATTAAGCCCGTTTCCAGGGAAACGGTCGCTGAGCAGTGGGAGACACTTACATGTAACACCAAGCCGCATGCAGCTGGCAGCGTCGGGCGAGCTGGGGTGGGGCAGCAGGTGGCAGGTGGGGAGCTCCAACTGCATGAGGAGCAGCGGGTTGGAGCGGGCGATGGTGTACTCGGCGTGGCACAGGTTGTTCTCCAGCGCCTCGCACTCGTCCCGGCACAGTTGCCGCCGCCGCGGGCCCCGGGCCCCCTCGTCGCACAGCGGGAACACGTAGTGGCAGAAGGACGGGATGGCGAACTGGGAGCACTGGTCCGATAGGTGGGTGGACGTGCCGATCATGGTGAGGGCAGCTGTGGAACAAAGGCCAAATAGGTCCAGAAATTACAAGGCGCTATGCATTCAAGCCCACTTTGTGCAGGTAACTGCTTCAGGATTCAAATGTAAACAAACTTGCACAACCTAATCGTAACCATTCAGAAAGGCAGTGCAGCTACGGAGGGAAATTCTGCATGAATATCATGAATGCACGCTTTGTAAACATCTCGCCACAGCTGGGGAGTCTCAATGGCTCATAATTAGAGAGGTATGCGTCAAATGGCAGGATGTTACCAAACGGTAACTCAAACTCAAATGACTCTGGGTATTGACAAAAGGCAATGTCCATTTAAACACAGGGCATGTAACTGCTAATGATCCCTATTATTTTCTACCGTTGTACTTCACAAGAATTCACAGAAATCCGACCACAATCTTGTAATGCATAATTAGACATATTTAGAGCGGTATTTTTAAAATATCTTAGTATCTCTGCAGACTATCTTATAAGAATCTTTCCAGTTAATTTGAGCCTCGGGCATGTAATTTGAATCCTGAATCCTTACATATAACGTTATATTCACAAAAATATATATAATATCGATAACTCGCAGTTTAAAAACCTCAGTGTTTAAGTAGACAAATGGGATACCGTTACAGTTCATGTAAAACACAGAGAAAAGGTTGTAGACTACTGTGACGTCATTTACCCGTGATGCGGTTCTCACTCTCGCCCTGCATCTGCAGAGACTCCACATAGATGCTCCGGTTGCCAATGAAGCGGGCGCAGGCGATCCCGCGGTACGGCTGGCAGAAGCCCTTCTCATGGGTCCTGCCAAAAACGGAAGCAAACCGCTCGTTCATTCCCCAAGGCTCCAGTGACTGACACCACATTGTGGAGAACGATCATCAGAACGATCCTCCTGCTTCCGCGTCTTCCCCCGCAGGCGACAATGTGCTGTTTTATACAACACTGTATTAATATTCATTTATTATTACATTAAATCTTTCATTCCCTTTGATGTTTTATGGGGAAGCTAGACTAATATAACCCAGTCTATACTTTTGGTTAGCACACGTTATATTTACTTTCTACATGGGGTTCCCACTTACTATCTCTTCAAACTTTTCATACACTTTCAATATTAATATTAGCACTGCACTGACGGCCAAAATTTTAAAATTGTTAAAAAATAAGTTAACTTAAATTAAGCATTAGGGTTTGAATGAAAAAAATTCTAGAAAACAAGAAATTAAAGCTAGGAAAAACTGTAAAATATTAGGCATGTAATCAATAGGATACACTACCGAAAGGGGGGTTGATACGGTATGGATGGGTAATAGTAAATGCGCTTAGGAAGACAGTGAATATAGCACTAAGGAGACATTGCGGTTCTCCTTTATTTCTGAGCTTGTTAGATCATTTGAATATCAATCAAATTGTAAACCACAGCACATTGACTTGAGACAGTACCAGACTACGGTGAAAAGGTCCCCATTGTGAGGTGATAGTTCCCCCTCCCCCGTTCTACCTTAATCTGATCACTTGGCCTCATGAGAACATGAGGACAAACTGGTAGAGCGACAAAACTCTCATTTCTGACGCAAGACATTTAAATGGGTAAAAAACACTTAGCTAATTAAATACTTCCATTTGCAAAAGTGTGAAGGAGGAAATCAAGGCACTGAATTGCTCTAGGCTCAATCTCTACACCCTTAGGCTGAATCTCAGCTGGTTTAACATGAAGATCTGTTCATCCAGTATGTTTATCAGAACAGGTTTGATTAAGCGTGTGACAAAACAACTGATCACTTTGGCCCTGTTGAGAGGGGAAAAAATACCAAGAGACACCCACAGCAGTGAAAAAAAGTATGAGAGTTTTACACGGATGTAAATTACAGGCAGTGAATGAAACAAAAGATTATGCAAAAAAAAAAGGTTTAAATTAAGAATAATAAGGTTTGAATGAGCAAGGTAAAAAAAATGGTATGTTTGAGTTCCACGTGCTTGCTGCTACTGGAATAGTTCTTATCCAGAGTTCATTGAATTACAAGGACATCTCCAAACTGCACATGAATCACACCCTTATGCATAATCTGCTCCTCATGCATGAAGTCTAAGTCTCCACTAATGCCCAACAGACAACTCTGAGGCAGTCCACACTTCCCTTTCCACTACATCTCTCAGATACAAAGAAAAAACCAGGGGGACCCCCCCCCAAATAACAGAGATAGACCAGTCAGGCGTCAGGAATCTATCCAAACAGGAACCCTTGAGCTCAAGTGACAGCATCTAGAGTTTAGGGGCTGTGAGAGAGGTGCGGCGCGCCAACCCGGTGGGCGGACAGGGGTGTATTCTCTATTAGTGTCCGGTCGCTGATCCCGGAGGAGGGACCTCTTCAGATGATCAGCCGCTGCACATATCTCGCCGAGAGCAGAGTCAGGAAGGCTGTAATTTATGTCAACACAGGATAATCCCTTTCGATAACGGAGGAGAACGGGCGGGGAAATGCAGCAAACTGCAAAAAGAAGCGTTTCAAAAATCTTTCAGCAGACAGACTATCGGGAGGGAGGGGGGAACTGGTGCAAAGTTGGAGCTGAAAAGCCACAGTGACGTACAGAGGTTTTAGCAACGGTTTAAGCTGTCGCACAACGCTCCCTGTGGGGGGAAGGGGGTTTGGGAACGCAAAATTCAGAGGAGACCAGAAAAGTGGCAGGGGCTATGAGCTGAGGATAATGGGTTGAAAACCTCAATGGAACATTGCTGTTCCACTGACCCAACTTCTGTCCGAAATCCCATTTTTCAGAAACCCAGATTTCACAAAAGCCTGCAAACGATTTCGTCCGATTTGAACTCTCTGGCCAAACCCACGCTGTGCAGATGCACAGAGAGTATGACCATAGAAAAGAAACAGACCACAATGGGGAGTTGGCCTCAACCAGCTGCAAGAACTGCAACCAGTGAAGAGATGCCAGGAGATGCATCTGGATGTGTGTGTCGGAGTTAGCCGTACAACGTATCAGGGAGCAAAGGACTACACCAGAGGCACTTTGCATTTCTTCCCCTACAAATCGTCCTCATCAAAAAAGGGGGGTTTTCCCTGTTGTTCTGGAGGTACAGACACTGGTGTTATTGTCAGACGGTTGGCAGATGCTCGTAATGGGAGAATGGAATTAAATTAACCCTGAGCACTTGTGAAAATGCATTAAACACACTATGAAATAACGGAGAAAGAGAGAAAAGCTAAGGGCTACACAAAAAAAAACAAACAAAAACTAAACCCAGGATTGACATGTGCCTTCCCTGCTGGGCTGTGCCTCTATTTTGTGGAACATAAACAACTAATCAACATTCAACAGACAGCACCACTACAATGCGGTGATCACTTACTTATTTAAGTAGATTTATATGAAGGGGAGGTCATTCCTTTATTAGAGTAGGCAATGGCTAGAATAAATGCCAGGGATCAGATAAGGGTTTAATTAAAGGTTCTACAGTAAGAACCCTTTCTCATACCTTTCCCTGGAGATCTTTAAAATTCACGACTGTTCCCTCTCATATCGTAAACATAAGCAGAGATATCAAAAACAGACAATGTGCAGATACTACTTAAGCCAACATGCTTTAGCACGGAGATTAGGTTCAAATCACTGTGAAAGGCTTAGGTTGCGTAACATCTTAAAGGCGCATCTGCAGAACGTTTGGAAACGTTTCCAAAACCTATTTGGAAAAACACAAGCCCTAATGAACCACTTGCCGATCGACAGTTTATAAGTGGCCTTCTGCATTTTCAGTTCTCATTGTTTTTTTTAAGCAGCAAGGTTGTTTGCCAAAAGAGCTGTCAATTTAGAAACCTCCTGCTCTTATAGAGTCAATGCCACATATGGTTACAATTTAACCACAGCTTGGATTGACTGCAGGGGCATTTTACTGGTTGACATTTGAAGATAGGACGGCAAACAAGAATCAAATTTACTTCATAGTAGAGGAAAATACGTGGAAAGGTAAAACAGATGAACGCAGAGAAAAATGTAAACAGCAGGTCAGAAAGCAGATGCGAGATACAGCGTTTTGAGTCCAATTATCAAAGTTAATTAAAGTTAGGAAGGGGAGCCTTATGGGTTTAGAACAAAAAGGAAATAGGCATATTGGAAATGTTCACTCAACTGACAAAAACATGAATGTTTGTTCATGCTATTATGTAGTTAAAAATAAATTGTTAAAGCAGCTTCTATACACATTTCTTTGGGCATACCATCTTCCTGCAAGTATTAAAAAAACACTTTACAGGAATGTATATTTCCTTTTTTATACGGTACAGCAGTAAGCATTCTGTTCTCTTATACTTATAATCTACTTTATAAGCGCTCTCTCTTCCCAGTTTTAAACCACTGATTAACTGTCACAATACACAAAACAGAAGAAGCCCGATGCAAAAAGTTTTTGGACGGTGAAACAGGCCACAAGAGAGAAACTAAAGGAAGCAATTCATCTGCACTTTCCAAGAGAAGCTGTATTAAAACAAACATGTTTGGCCATGTGCTGTAGGTCATAGATCGGTGATCGTTGGCCTTTATCAGACATTCAAAAAAATGTGGACTATGCCAGAATAAATGATGTCTTCATTTATCATGGAAACTTGAAATTCCCTCCTTAGGATTCTGAGGGAAACATACAAGCTTTGGAGATGAAATTCCCTTCACTGAAATCCAACATGCAAAAAATGGCATCCTGAGATTTCACAGTAGGGTCCAAACCCCAAGCCTGTGCAGATTGTCCCAAACAGAGAAGTGTTTGTGTAACTCAGAGAAGGGCGCATAAGCAGGTCATGAAATGGAGGCGGGGAAAGAGAGGGACCTATTTTAGGCACTATTTACCTACTGAATGTTACGGTCAGCTGGTCTTTGCACAGGATACCGGCTATCAAACACTTCACAAAAAAACCCATCACAGCGTGATTAAACATCTTAGAAGTGGAAATCTAATTCAAAGACAGAGAGGCTGGTTGTAAAGAGGATATCAGTAGAGTGCTCTTTAAAAAGCCTGACATCCAAATCTGTGTATTGAATCTAGAAAGTCCCCCACTGGACAGGGTTCCCTACTGAAATTCTGCAGCCAGCTCTGACATTCTCCAGATGGCTCCCCTCCTATACAACACGTTCTGAAGATTAAGATATTTTAAGACTATCTATTATCTATCGTTTTATTAGTTCAGGAAAACGCAGTAAATTCATCTTGCCACAGAACACAAATTCTTAGTCTTAGTGTAAAGTGGAAGTAAACCAAAATTCAGCCGTTTATGGTGCGTTCTAAAATGAATTACAGCAATGATTAGCAGACAAGTTCAGGGTAGACCTGGTGTTTCTAGAACAATGGAAGAGCGTTGCTTTTACAAAATGTGGTTTTCAGCTGTGAACTGCTCATTTTGATTTGCCTACCTGAAAATGTAAACGATTAAGAGCATCTGCGCAACACTTTTTTCTTTAGTCTTAAATCAACTGTAGGTTTAGTTTACCGTTGAGAGGTTTGCACACTTATATCACGCTTACTGTCCGTGTTTAAATTTCCTTGGCCAGAATTAATAAATATTAAACATATTTTAAAAAGAATGAAGTCTGTATTGTCAATACACAATCATATACATATCACCACAAGGTGGCGATACTGAATCAAGAAGTGGGAGAGAAAAGCCTGAGTTTCAAGGTTAACCTAAAACTAAATCTAAATACCTTAGAATAAAACAATGACTAATTTCCATCCACATTGCTGGCACCTGCGCTAACGGGGCGAATACAGTTTTCTTCTATTCAAATTGTTCCGACTGAACATGGTGGAAATCGCGCAGAAACTCCCATAAAAGCATGAGACATGATGCTTCTGACATTTAACCGTCGCTCACTTTAAACCACGCACAATACTGCTCCCTTGGCAGGAGGACATGGAGGACTGCGGCTCTCCTTTCATGGGCAGAAAGTCTCTCCAGCGTCGTGATGCAGCTGCGGGGAGAAGGGCCAAAACCCCCCAGTGCTGGAAGGCCCTGACTCAGGAGGAGACTGGGGAGATACAAAGGCATTCCAGCAGCCTGGAATTTATGACAGTGGCCTAATGTGTGAGTGACCCACGTCTTAGGAAATCATTAAAACTGGCGTGGCCTAGAGGAACCGGCGTGGCAGGAACAGGGCTGTCGGGAGCTCAGTGCCCCACTATCGTACACGCCCGCGCCTGGTCACACCTGTGCCGCTTTAAAAACGCATGGGGGATTTAAGCCTCCCAAAGGGGTGGACTGACCAAGACTGATCAACTGTTAAACAATATTGCAAGCCTGAAACCAGCATCTGTGCGGTTGTCTGCTTATAAACCCCAAAGGGGAAACATCCAATGGTTCAGTAACCTCAGAATATTTTTGTATCAGTGGATTGGCTACATCCTGTCTGTATTTAAATACAGAAGAAAGTGGGTCATATTAACATTTTTCAGCGGGGCTGCCATCCAAGGACCAGAAAAAAAACTGAAAGCTTTAAGGCATAGTTTTTACCGCCTTTAGTTCTTTTGATTCCACCTCCAAAAGGGACATCCTTGCTGGTTTCGGAGTTTGTGCCTGATGAATCAACGTGATGGTTCAGTTTAGCATTGACCACCTAGTAGTATAAACAATCCAGTTTATATGTAAACTCTCACCTTATACTGGTGAAGGGATGACATTTTACACACAGGCCAAGCAAACTTTAAGAATTGCAGCAGTCCTGACCCCCAGCGTCAGTCAGCACTACTCGAAACCATCATGTGTTATCGCGTGTCAGAAAATGATCACAAAAGGTACATCCATCAAGCCAAAACAAAGGGGGTTGTATCAGAACGATGACACATCTTGATGAAGTCAAGGCTATAGTGACTGTTGGTTCAAGAAGTGGTTCAAGTTCTCGAAGCCAGTAGACCTGTTCCTATTGCCTATTAATATTTTTTTTCTTCACTGCAGTGTTCTATTAATATACTCAGTGTTGGAATGCAAATCAATTTTCCAGCCAAAACATCTGGAAAGGCCTATCAGAGATTCCCTGCATAAGTCCAAAACACAAGCAGTTCCCTTTCTCCATTCGCTCCTTCAGTTACGCACTTTATTCAGGTCTATGAGGACTCCTTTCATTATGGCCCCGCAAACACTATAACTATTTATTTAACTTATGAGGGAACAATTAAGACCCAACCTAATGTTTTCTTTCCCAAACAGAGACAGGCAGCTTTTTTGCCTCTTAGAGAAATAAGGCAGAGACCAGGGGCAGAATAGGCCTTTTGTTCCCTGTGAAAAGGCTCCAAAAACCAGGCCGCCGCGCTACACCTTCGGAAGTCCACACATCTGACCGCCCTTCCTCCCCTCCTCCTCCCTGCTTTGTTTGGCACCATGGTGGCCAAAAGCAACAAGGGCTCTCTGGCAGTGGAGGGGGATCCCCAACCAAGCCAGCTACCGTTCTGAGGGTGGGAAGCCTGAGGACAACACCAGAGCGAGTGTCCTGAGCAACAGGAGACCTCATCTCAGCCAGCCAGTCTTATTGTTACATTAAGCAGACACATTAAGTGAATGAAATGCAGCATGCGGCCACAAATCTGGATGCACAAGGGTGCACAATTGATGTGCGATTGAGAAGCGCTTTGTACAGGCCCAGTGCTATTGTGGGTCCACTTTAATGCCTGAATCCCAGTGGGTGTCGAGCCAACGGTAACTATTGATCTTCCTTTAAGGCACAGTGGCCAATACGTTTAACAGTGGGGCATTACCTAAAAATAATAGAGGTCAAAGAAGACTTACTGATAAGTAAGATGCTTGAAGTAAAACATTTTTTAAATAAAAACAGGTAATAATCAGCAATGTTATTATTAAATATACTAATATGAGTCCATAATATTTTCTTCCTGCCGTCTAATGTTGAATACCGCAGAATGACAAAACAAGTGAGCCCAAGTGAAAATACATTCTGATGATAATTTGGCGAGCTTCACGGTTTAGTGGTTATAATATTTGGGCTTGTGGCTGGAAGATGTCAAGTTCCCATCCCAAGAGAAGTAGCACTGCTGTTTTACCCTTGAGCAAGGTACTTAACCTATTTCGCTTCAGCAAATATCCAGCTGCACAAACAATTTTAACCTCCAAAGAGCCAGTCTCCTAACTTGTTCACTAGAAACATACACACTACCGTAAATAATTGTTGAGGACATCGGAAGAGGCTGGAATTAATGTGGTCAAAAACACTGACATATAAATACAAGATTCGACTTGGCGATGTGATCGAGAAGGACACGCGATGTTCCCAGATCCGATTCATAAACTGTACAGATTAAGCTGAGATTTCACATCATTGCAATTAGATATAATTTTAATTCTACGCTAGAGCCAAATGGCAAGTGATTTTCAGTTCTTATACTTTCCAACTAAGTAAACAGCTAACAATCGTTAGCCTCGTTAGTCCGTACTCCACTCCGGACAGAAGTTTAAGCCATTCGTCTTAAACATAGGCAATCTTCTTGCTAAGGTGTTTAAGCACCATATTTTCTAAAGTGTTCAAACTGAAGTATGTGGAAGTGTTTGTATATTATGTATATTTATATTTATTTGTGTGTGTGTATACACACACACACACACACACACACACACACACACACACAAAACTACTTACGGGTCATCTGGGCCATGTGTCGGAGACTGCCCTGTAAAAACAGGAATAGAGCAGTGTTAACAAGAAGACCGGAGCAGTAAGCTTAACATTGTACAGCCACTTCCTCTGTGGAGGGCCGCCTTAGCTGAATGGCAATGGCATTATGTTTAATTATTAAAGCACAAAATTACATCTTAAGTAACAAAGTACAGGGATTAACACCACAGTTTTTCAGAAAGTCATTTTTGAGACAACAACCCTTTTGAAACAGAGAGGGGGACCAACAATGACAATTTAATCTCTTACTCACCCCCTTCAGGGTCACCAGCAGAAACAGAAAGTCTATATTAATTTTCATTTCATGATAAATACCCATTTTTAAATATAGCTCATAAATTATTTAACAAAATGATTAATAAATACTGCTACCACCGGTACTAGAGCTAATATCTATGTGTCACTAGCCTGTGGATTTACCTGTGTCATGTGGTCGATAACACACACAGTATTCTGACCAGCTCTTCAAGATTAACCTCCACAATATCCCAACCAGTTAATACTTCCTCTGCTGACACTGTTTTGTGGCTGAGTGGCGTTTTTACATTTCCCCAGCAAAATGAGGACCTCCTCTGTCATCTTGTCCATAGTCAACAGATGGTATGTCTGCAAAAACTGACCTAATCCTTTTAAGACTCCTGATTTTCTGAAATAATAACCACAAATAACCGGGCAGGAAAGAAAATTTAATAAGGTCAGTGACTGAGTATACATTGGTTAAATAATAACAAGACTGCAATGTCTGCCTGAATGCTCCAATTCTACTTCATGTCAGCCAGACAGAAAGATCATAAAAATCCTAACAAAAATTGAATGATGAAATGCAAAACTAAGTTTATTACTGAAGATTATGACTCCATAATCCGAATACCTGAAACACAAAGCATTCTGTGTGTAGGAAGAGCAATTTCAGTGCCCCGGGGGATATTCTCCCGCAAAGCTGCCATCTGTACCAGCCGAGTAAAGTATAGTAAAGGCGAGACAAATACTATCTTACGTACTGCTGCCTCCTTAGCTTTCCAGAACACGCTAATTTCTGAACCAGAGATGGGGGGGTATAACTATCAGTTATTCAGGATACTTTTAGTGGATCACTTCAACCCAATGGCCAGCAGAGGATATAGCACTGGGGACTACTCAATGCCACCACACCTCCCATAAGAAGCGTGGGGAGTGCGAGCCGTTAGATTCTTACCCAGTCTGACGTACAGCACGCCGGTGGCAGAGATGACCTTGAGGGTGTTGGAGGCCACGCACTGGTAGTATCCGGTGTCTGTGGTGTCCAGGTCCTGGATGCGCAGCTTGGAGCCCGTCTCGGTCTTCCTGATGGAGATGCGACCCTGCTCCTGCACCACAGGCGCGTCGTTCTTCAGCCACCTGACGCTGGGCTTGGGGTTCCCCAACACCTTGCAGAGCAGCGTGGCCGTCTGGCCCTGCACTGTGGTGATGTTGTTCACCGGCTCCAAGAAGTCCAGGTAGTAACCTGGCGGGGGGGTCAGAGGTCAGGAGGATGAATGCTGGTTTCGAACAGGGTGCCGTCCCCATCACCTCCAAACTGCCTGCCTGCTAACCA
Source organism: Hiodon alosoides (assembly GCA_025775065.1). NCBI lineage: Eukaryota > Metazoa > Chordata > Actinopteri > Hiodontiformes > Hiodontidae > Hiodon > Hiodon alosoides. The sequence continues at coordinate 36,276 of JAOYSI010002654.1, forward strand.
CTATTCTCTGATGAAAGCCAACAATCTGAGAGCAAAACCAAGCCATTGGGGCTTGTACATTGGGACACATTTGCCCCGTGTGTCAAAAGGGGCACCGGAGTAGCATGCTCCTTCCCTTTCCTGCAAGTAGCCCAACATGGCTCAGGATGACAATAAAACAATATTTATATCATTAGCACTTAATTTTGGCAAGTTTTATTTATTATCCTTTTTCTGGCTATTTGACAGTTTATGATATGAGGGTCCTGATACAATCTCTCAACAATAAAAATAAAAGGAATTTCCAATGGAAGGGTCAGGAATTACCTATTCCCAATTATTTATAATAGAAAGTGGCTTAAAAGAAGTCAAGAATCCCCCAAGGCACTCATGGAATGAGCATTTTACACTTATTCATTTGTTGACATGGCTTGAGTTCTTGACTTTTCCCCAACTGCCTACAGGGAGGTGAAAGGCAACACGTAGGAGAGGTGACGAATGCCTCCATCACCTACCGCTCCACAGACTACAGAGGGAAAGAGAGCAAGGTGATGAGAAACGGCGTGAACTCGGGCCCCAGAGGCGTAAGCAAACAGTTTGGCCGACCCAGGGCCAGAAGCAGAGGCAGAGGCAACTTCTCACAGGGACTACAAACTGAACCAGTGCTAACCAGAACTCAGAGGTTTGCATTCTGTTGCTTTCACGTTAGTGTGCCACAACAGGAAGCCAACGCCAGCAATGACAAAGTTTTACATGTGCAAAAAAAACCAAGGTTATTAAAAAGGCAAATGGTATTATTTAGCCATTTACCACTAGCTCGCTGCTACTGCTATTTACCACTCATTTCTTTTTTTATTTTTATCTTGTCTTGTTTTTAATTGGAAATTGTTACTACAAACAGCCAAAACTATATTTAATAATGGCCTGGTTAGTTAGCAGAGTATGGTTAATAAAAATCTTCAAACTAGTTTTCTAGCATTAGCGTTAATCTGACAATGGGGTTCATCAATGACCAGCTTTCCACCTCCATGAGCCGGTCTGGCAGGACACCAATGCAGTGGAACTAACGCCTGGCTCAATGTGCACTGAATCTCGCATGCTGAATGTGTGAACCCAATGAGGTCAGTCCGTCCCAATATGCTTCTATGTGGAAATGAATGAACACAGGGCCCTTCAACGCACCTCCTTCCTTTGATTCAAGCATATCTTGCTATGATTGGGCAACAGTCACAGCCCTATCAAAAACCAGGAGCCTGGCCTTTTAATCACTGAGGTATCCATACCCCTAATTAACCGTGCTCCAATCTGCTGGAGCACGCCAGCTGAAAATTACACGCTGGAAATCACCAGAGAAAATGCAGAACTAAACACCCAGATCCAAACCACCATGCGCCGCACAACAAAACATATCAAAGAGTGAGAACTGTTTTCTGTCACCGAAGTAGAAACTGTGATTGTGAAAGAGCTGTTGTTGTTACAGGAGGAATAATGACAGGCTGTGCATCACTTTAACGCAAGGGCCTCGTCGGATATGGATCTCAAAGGACAGGAGAGGAGTGAGGCCCGTGTGGGACGAGTGCCTCCATAGGGGGCAGGTTCCGGCAGGCCAGTCACAATCTCTCATCGTCTGAGCTGCAGCATGACCAGGATCTTTATCCACTCTCCTGGGCACGCTCTGTTAACACCCCATAGAGGTGTGGGCAGACGGCCCACTGAACACACGGGTGCACACCTCAAACTCTTAACAATGGGGGAAGGAATCCAGAAATGAAACCTAGCCCGAGACGAGCATTTTAATCCATGTTTGAATTTAGTAATTTGGTGGAAATAAAAACCTGCACTGAAAAACGTTGCTGAAATTGAATAAATTAACACTGAGCCAAACCGTTATCGTTTCCAAAATAAGGGGACAGGAAAGGGTTGTGACATTTTAAGATCAACTTTATAAACCGCAGGGGACATCTTCAGAGACAAAACACTGTATTGTTATGCAGCATTTAACATCCAAAACTTTAAAACTGATTTACAAGATTAGCAAGCCAAAGAGAGGGTGAGTGTAACTCAAACACGCAAAGTTAATGGTAATTTAATAGCTTTGGTGATTTTTTTTTTCTTTATCCCAAAGGGCATGGACATTGAATCAAGCTGTCAAGCAGCCAAACAAACAGTATTTTATGGAGAATCCCTGTTAAGACAGCCAACAGCAGACTCAAATGTCACCTAAGGCCCTTAATACAATTTATTACCATAATCTATAGTCTAATACTATTAGACACAAAACAATGGAGGCACAAACCGTTGAATGTAATAAAAACAGGGGGCAAAAGTCCACAATTCCTTTCAATTAAAAAAAGCTTTTGCTGCTTTGTGCCCTTTTGGATTTAGCACATGGCCATCACTAAAGCTTTGTTTTTGTTGAGGCTATATCCAGGCTATATACAAACAGACATATACCGTGTGAGTGCAAGCTCATTACTCAACCAGGACCTGACTAATTAGTGCAATACAAGTTACCTACAAGAACACGAACACGAACATAATTTTCTATCCCATACTCAACTTATACATTATACTTTTTATTACATACTGGGAAGTCCCCAGGAAGAACATCTCTGTCGTAGCAGCATAAATATTTGTAATCAGCACGTTTAACCCCCAAGGCATGCTTACCTCGCTTAACACCATTACTCATAACAATTATTCAGAGAAACAAAAGGACCTCTTCACCAAGGAAATAAACTGTTTGGTTTCCACCAGCAACAACAAACTGATTCGCTAGAAATGCAGTTTTTCTTCAAATGGGCCTAAACACCAAGGTTATGAGGGCCCATCACCAGATAAAGACTATACACTGGTGATGTCATCTTTAGGTGGAATGACAGCTCTTCCTCAATTCACATCTGAAACGCAGCCATTTCAAATTAATGGGAGCTGGGAGGCAGATATATATATATTTTTAAAAAAAATCCTGCCTGCTGTTTGCCAGCAGTCAATACAATAATGAAAAGAAAACACATAACGTATAAAACATCACATTTAAACTTGCAATATTTAAATTTATTACATAGCTAACGCTAAGCTACCGAGTAAGCATGACAATAGCCTTAAAGGGAGAGATTTGATAAATAAATATAGAAGCGATTACAATTTAACTAACTTCTATGGATTTAATTATGATGAGCAATTGTGTTTTCAATTCTCTTTCAGACTGGCTAAAATATTGAAACCCCTCATATCTAATCTAATTAAGAAAGGGGCTGCAAACAGGACTGAAAACCACTGATATGGACTGATTTAGAGGAACAACGCGTTGTTTGTAATGCAGCTTTCTCTCTGCAGCTTCGTTCACCTTGCCACCCTAGCCCTCATTTACAGCCAATGCATTACGCTGAGCTGCTTGAACTAAGCCTGACAAAATAAATAACCTTCAGAGCGGTCATGCAGAGCAGTAGGACCTCCATATCTGGATGGATGGTCAAATAATCAGTGGTCGTACTTCTAAATGATTTGCCTTTCATTACGCGCCAATAAATATAGGAATTATTCAGGTAATTTTGGGCATCTAATTTCAACAGCTTTATTCTTAGAAGAGAAAAAAAGTTTTAGTCCCTGATATGAAGTGGGGTTGTGATCTGCACATTTAAAATTTCCTAGGTTTCTAGGTATACAGGCTATACTTTGACTCTCAAAGCCAAACCCAAATTAAATGTTTACTCTGTATTTAATGACTTTCAAGGTGTCTGTTCCTCAACAACAAATTGCTCAAATACAACTTATCAAACCAGGGTGGAACCATTGTGGTTTGGAAATGACAGCGTTTACACTGCGGCAGCAGTCATCTGTGACCATCTGTGCTTGTGTGTGACAGGACGCTAATTTGTAAAGTCGATTTACCATTGCCACACTGCGGTGAAATAATGCCATTAGGGGCACTTTCACACAATGCGGTAATCTAACATTCTTGCTAAATATAAATATCTGCTTGAAGACCATTTAAGATGCATCCATAAAAATCCTTGGTCAAAGCCATTTAAAACAGATCCAGCATATTTTGGGACCTATAAATATTTTATTAGAAAACTAAAAAACAAAAAAAGAATTTTAATACAAAAAGAAGAGATCCCAGTCTCAGACTTGAGCCAAGGAGCAGTGTGATTATCCAACTCTTCAGAAAGAATGGGGATAAATTACAAACAGAGCGAGGACACCTAGGTAGGAAAACATGTAAATTATAGGGTTTTGGTAGAGTGCACGTAAAAACAACTCGGTTTACGCAACCAATGTTTTTATAAGTATTCAGCCTAGGGATGGACTTTTCGCACCTTGAAGTGGTTGCATTGCACTCTTGCTTGCTGACCGTATGTGTAAAACGTTAATGAGTCACTGTGGATAAAAAACACGAAAGCTTTAGAAAAGAACAATACAGATGCGACGGGCTTGTGCGTAACTATAACAGTGATAACAATTCAGGCATCTGGACACTCTGAATGACACAAGGTGGCTTCAATCAATTTCAGCAGCAGATGCAGGGACGTCAAGAGTGAAGAATTCGTTTTCTTTCAAAAAAACAAAAACAAAAACAAAAACAACAATCTATACACATTGGGTACTTTGAAAACTGTAACTGATTAGTTAAGTTCTTCGATTGGATTGGTGGCCCACACAAATCGACTGTGTGACGTTTCATTTTCCATCACCACAAACAGAAATAATAGCCACAACCAAGTGCTATCTTTTCCTGGGATTACACATAAGCGCAGGAACATAAACGCTCTCAGATCCACAAAACTTTAAACAATTAAGCCCCGGGTCAATACAGGGACCTTCAAACTGAACAGCAATACACAGTTTGACATTTGTGTAATTACGCATAGTGTATATTCATACAGTCAATAATTGCGGTAATAGCACTAGGGGAATGTGCGTCGTCGTTATTTTGCTCGTTTCCAAACAAACGCCTTGAACAAAGAACTAAAAATTTCATGCATATGAATCCAGGTTAGTAATTTAATGGAAGAGGGGAAAAAAAATACTGAAAAGGCTCAGGACACGTGCTTCATTCTGACAAAATTGCTTCCTTGGTCTGCAATCATACAGCGCAAGCCAAGCATGAGGAGGCCCAGGGCAAAGGCAGCCAAGGGAGCCCTAATTGCTGTAGGCTTTCATCGCGGGTTACCCTCACAAGGAGACGTAATCCATCCTCCCTGTCAAACAACTTCGGGATTTCAATGAGGACTTGGACAGAAAGTCTGTCAGACCGATTTAGATCTGTTCTTAATCAATATTTTTAAGAACGGCCTGTAATACGGATGAAAGGACAGTTAAAACTACATTTATTTCTCTGTGATAGAATGCTGTCAAGATCCAGTTGCTTTGAATAACGCCGCATAGTTCAAAAAGTCTTTTTTTTTAATTTAGGATACCTAACGTGAAAAAAATATTTTCAGGACAAAAATGCCTTGCCCTCTACTTTAGAAAAACCTTTAATGGTTTGGGGCTGCCCTTTTTCTGGCACTTTCATTAGCTGGTTTATGAAAATCTGGGGAGGTCAGACAATCCTGGACCAACAGCAGACCTTCTCCAAGTTTGAGCTTTGATTGCTCCGAGACTAAGGCCAGAATTGACCAACCCTACAAGTTTTCCCATTTCTGAAACATACCCTCTCTGACATACTTCAAAGCGATCTTCCATAGATGGAGATGACAGCATGCATTCTCTTCCTTTCAACAGATCATGCTTTCAGAAGGCAAGGGCCGAGTTACCTTCTGGTGTTGGCAAGGCTCTGCTCTGGGCCTCGGCGAGGCCCTCCATCTCTCCTGGTTGGGACAGGGTTGCATCTGCTGCTGGGACAGAGGACAAAAACACATACATGGTACCTTGAGTCTGGATATTGGAAAACAAGGCATGTCGTCCTGGCCCAAAGCAATGAAGACATCCAAGCCTTGAGCTCAGCCATGTGTGGGACCCCCAATGGAATGTTACAAATAAAGGTAACAGGTGTAGATTCGAAACCGGTAAACAGCGCTATAATTTTTTTTAGCGATTCGTTAGGTCTCAAGGGAATTCATTTGATCATATCATTTTCAAAATATTCATGAATGGAAATTAATCCACTAAATCACAATTTCCAAATATCCGCCCGATTAACGACTTGCCCGATTAACCCATTCGCCAATTTAATCAGAGCATAGCGAACGCCTCCAATAAGATGATATTATGGCCGGATACAGAGAGCCGTGTGCACGCAACCCGACCATGTGTCAGAGAACAAGCAAAGGAAGTCAAAAAACACAGCAAAAGGAATGAGGCGAACCGAAACCCGTAATTTAAAACGGCTGCTTCCAGAGACGCGAAAGGAGAGGGCTATAGGGACTCGCTGTTTAATGCTACGTGCTCTTGCCAAAAGCATAAAAAGACAAATTTAATAAAACAAAAGACATCTCATCCTCACAACATTTATGGCCGAGAAAGTTATATATATGGTTAATGCCTCTCAGAATATATAATTTAAAGGAACCGTTATGAGAAGCTGCAGTAGACTACCATAATTTATGTAGTACAGAAAAAAAATGAATAAAGAACAGTTAGCATTAATCAGAAAAGGGAAAGGCTGTGAAGTTTTATCAGGGGAGTAGAATGTTATGCACTTGAATTTCACCAATGCTATCGACAGAAAGTAAGGCTTATGGGCGTAACCGGAAGGCCACCACGACCCGCATTAAAAACTACTGCGTTCAGGTTTTACACATGTTCGTAGATAGTCATTAAGTGAATGCTCTACTGATGTTTAAACATTCCAGATGTAAATACTTGCTAATTACATACTTAGATCACGTGGTAACATTGCTTCCTTTTCAAAATAAATTATACATGCAAAAACAACAGATGTGCCAGGCAACGGGGTAATTTATATTGAGGTTGAACATGTTATTTCTAAAAACAAATTTAAAACTTTTTTTTAATACTACCTAATAGCAAATTTTATCTTTTAGGATTCATGTTCTACCGAACAAGACAAAAATACATTTTTAAGAAATCAACGGTCAGTTTTGTGAAATTGTATTTTTTATTTAACGAAACTTTATGAGTTTTTCTTGTTTAATAGTCCTCCGGGCCAAGGTGAATAAACCACATTTGGCGTTCCATTAGCAGTCGAATGGGCTGAGGTCACCCAGATAATTACACAGCGCTCCTTTTCCACGTCTCAATCAGGAATGCGCTGCGAGGCCTGCCATTAGCACATTAATGATTGTGTGGTAGTGGAGGCATCCGTCCCATCCAATCAACGCCTCCTACGAAACCCACAGGGCGTCCCATCGGGGTAGGGAAGCATTCAGAAACTAACGTTAAATTGCATGTCTCCATTTCAAAACCTTTTCTTTTAAAACACTGGTTTCCAGTGAATTAAATCATGCTTAATTTCTCCTTAATTTCCGATCTGGGGCAACAATTGTCACATGGGTCCTGGTGTATATAAAGGGTACTGGGTTACATCCACTGTTACGGCAAGTCAGGCAGGGGAGAATGGCCCAAGAACAGTGTGGGGCACTTTACAAATGTTCCCTGAACAATTAAGTCATATTAAACCAACATAAGCCTCCTTATTAAATTGCATAGAGGGATAATACATGAATGCCCTTTAACAAAACTAATTCCCAATTCAATTACTTCAACTGTGGTCTTTTTTTTTTTTACTTAAAAAACGGTGAGAGGAAAGAAACCTCAGATTCTACAACTATATGCCCCCCCCCCTCCTCCATTTGGAATAAAAAAACAAGAAAAAAGGCTATACCTTGAAGTTTGCATACTGTAAATACTGCATGAATAATATTTTTTCCCGGGACATTTTAATGCATAAGAATGTATTAGACATTATTATTATTATTAGGTTAGACAATTTGTCCAAAGACCAGTTGTGCAGGTAAAACATGTTGGGCATCTTGCGCCTACAAAATGCTGCACTAATAAACTGGCATGCATTCCTGGATGGGACAGGCTGACTGGGGCACTAGCAGTAGGTCCAGAGGGACATGCTGGCCCGAGATGCGACTTCCAAATGTTGGGAGGATAAGTAATGTCTCTGCCCGTGGCCAAAACAAACACGAAAGGGGAGTTTCCATGTCAAATTATCATTCCATTGTAGTAGTAATACCAGTGTGGTTGGTTTTACAATGTGTACATAGCCTTTCTCCAAGCTGTTAATGCCTCTAAAGGCAACAAATTCACTCTCAGAATCTGAAAAGGGGAAGGGAAAAAAAAGCTCTATACCGTGCATAACCTCGGGTGTGCATGTTAGAAACACCTGCGCTGCTCAAACCCTTGCAAAGCGTTTCAGGCGTAGGTGGGAATTTGAAGGCGAAGTCTAGAGAAAGTGTTTCTGCGTCCAGGGAGAGTGGGAAAAGTGGCTCTGCTAAATACTGGGTGACAAAATCAATCCGTTTCCAGCCACGGTCTGTCAAACAAAGACGAAAAAAATAAAACAAATGATAACAATCACAGCAATCGTTTAGTGTGGACGGAAACAGCGCCTCTACCTCTTCATCAAGAGAGGAGAAAAAAAGAAGACATGGCAATCTAGTGTTGGGTTAAGTTAGCAGAAATGACTACAGCTTTAAGAGAGGTTTTCTCTCAAAATTCCACATTGATCTGGAAGGTATTCCCGACCCTTTAAAAGCCTTTAAGATGCCAGATCAAATGAACCATGTTTGCAGTCATGGTAAGAAAAGGAGTACCCGTTAAATCATGTGATGCGATACCTGCTGAAATGAATACGATGTGCTATGGAAAAATAGGTTATTACCTATTGACCTATTAATCAAGCTCATATGAACTACGGCCCTCCCAAACTGTGCACTTTTTTTTTTTTTTTTTCTCTAAAAATTAACACCCACCCAAACATTCTCCAGTTTTCTTCCAACATGAGTTTGAGCATTGTGGCCTGTACTGAGAGCCCGTGGCCAGGACAGCTGGGCCCAACAAAAGGGCCTGTGTGGTGCCCCGGACTGAGTCACTGATCTGATTACTTTGGCTCGACTAGCCTCTCAGTGCCCCAACCTCTGAATCGATGCCTTTCAGGGGACATTCTCCTTTTTCAGTATCCGGCGCTCCTGGCAACCAGGGCTGAGCTGGCCGCTCCCTGCACTCGTAAAGAAGGGAAGGCAAACAACGCAGCCAGCCAGCCCCCCCGGGCTTAGCAAGGCCTCTCGACATGAGGGGAGTGCACTCGTGGCCTGTCCGAATATAGGAGCTTGTTAACACTCCATTTTTCCCTCTGGAGGGCCATTGTAGGGAAAACTGTTCGCCAGGGCAATAAAAATCAAAGAAATGAGATTTGGAGTGGCTGGATGCCTTGAAAAACAAGTCGCTCAACATCAACAATAAAAATCCATGAAGGCTTTTTCACATGATGCCTACGGACCTGGAGCAAGCTTTCCCCATTTGTTCGGCTCCGATTCCACGGTCCTGTTAGTCCTGCCTCCATGGCTACTGTCACAGAAGACGTACATCAACGGGGCGCCACGTGATTCACGAAGGCCATATTCAAGTCCTCAAAGAACTCACAGAATTGGTACCTAGTTTTCCTGCTCCCCTTTAAGGTATTCATTATTAGGACAGTGGCACTTGCTCCTGTGATTACTGTGCCGTTAACCTTCTCACTCCTTCACAAGCCTGATGCTCTAGAATCTTGTTGTTGTACCTGTGTAGACTTCTTGATTATATGCACCAACTATAATTTGATCTGAATAAGAGCATCTGTTAAATTCATATGAATATAAAAGTTTAATCCTAAAGTGGAGATATAGGGGTGACAGAATTTTGGCTGCATTGTATTTTCTTTTCCTTAAAGGGGGGGGTAAGGTGGTTGGGCTTTACTAGTGCTGCTTTTTTAAGCAGACTGAAGTATTCAGGCAAGACCTAACAGATATTTGAATACCACACTGTGCCTGCAATACTACTTAAAATAAAGGCAGAAAGAGGGAAAAAACAGCTGTCGGAGTAGGTTGACACATTAACTCACAGATGTTGTGACCTGGAAGTATGGCATGGCCAGTTTTGAAGGAAATAACACCCCGATCCATTGCCATTTTGTCCACTCGAGAGATTTGGAAAGTAACAATGAAAACCACAGCACTCCAATAAACATTACAGAAACCCTTAGTTCTAAGCCTCTTCTAGGCAAAATTAACAGCCAGTACCTGGAAGGGGGTTCGTTGTGACTTTACATGACTGGAAACCAGTGAAAAATGAGTTTCACTGCCAAATTGTTTTAGAAGGGTACTCTCAGTTCTATAAAGTGAAACAAATCACACGGAGTGTCTCAGGGAATATTAGTAGGCAGCTAAAGCTCTACACCACATCCTATAGACATTGCTGTACTACATACACCACATCCGGCTTTGGATCCCAAAACATTATATTCAGCGGCTCAGCAGATTTTTCAAACCAGTGACTTCGGCACCTAAATATTGATCATATAAATGGATCAAAACGTATTTTTCAATGCGCATTTTCCAGATTAGCAAAAAAAACAAACAACCTTTATATTAATATTAATTTAGCAGAGCAAATTATAGTTGGTGCATTAAATCAAGAAGTCTACACAGGTACAACGACAAGGTTCAAAACCTTCTTTGATAATTCCACATCGAAGTTTGAGGGCTTTTCTTTGTTTTCTAACCCCTATAGGAAAATTACTTGAGATTCCAGCGTGCCACCAGCACAGTGAGAATAAATTATCAGGGGAGATCATAGGGGGTCGGCAGGCCTGACTGCACACATTGGGCTTTAGCATCTCACCGTTTCTGCAGAGACATTTACAAGCCTGTTGTCAGTGCTATAGATTTTTTACAATCGTTTCACAGCACCCCCAGTCTCTTCACTAATCCAAACAGACCGTTAGATTTGTCCATCTCATCCAAATGGGGCACTGTGTATTTAAAACTAAATCTCAAATATTTTTGTAGCTGAAAACATTCAACGCATGCGTCAAGCCATATGGCCAATTAAAACCAATGAAACCTTTAATTAGGACCAGTTTGCAAAATCTATATAAATTCTGAAACAAATAATTTTTCTTTTAAATAACACCTTTACCTGGATTTTTAGGAGCATGAGCCCAAAAAATTTAGCCTATAGCTTGGAGAATTTCAAAATCCAAATTTGTCAGTGAACAAAAAACAAAAGAAAAAAGAAAGGAAAACTCAGATAAGGAAAATACAGCTTAACATATATTGGAATGGAAGTTGGCTGGGATGAATCCATATTTGCTGCTCTGAAACCACCCACTTGCTATACTAGTTTACTGAGAGCAAGCACACCTACACTCCATGCTTGTGAAACTCTTCTCATGACTGTACATCCAAGAGTCAACTCAAAAAAAATATCCTACACTGCTCGAAGGCCTTTCTCGTGTAACATCACATTGCTGCAGTACTTAAACTAAAGCAGAAAAAGCCAACGCCAGGCAAATTCTCTGGAGCGCCACGTTCCTAGCCAGGCGTAATTATACAGCAGCACACAGACTCAGTTCCTCAGATCTCCCACACAAATGATGAGATAATGACAGACTCTCCCCACAGACATAAACTCCACTCCCCGGGACCTCTCGAAGTTCTGTATTTATCGTCAGGAATTCCGGTCGTCATAACAAGTACGCTAAATTTAGACATACAAAAAGACCATTGCACCAATGAACATGGAAAGAGAAGAAGGAGGAGGGGGAAAAGACAGAAGTGTTTACACCTCTGGTCGAGTAGTTTTCCGGTGACTACGCGGCCCGGTACCCCCAGGATTAGGGGAGTGGCACGTAGCGTATTTGTTGTAAATACCAGGCATGCAACATGATGAACAACAATGTGTAGGTAGTCTTCTTAATGGTTTGACATTACCACCCTTACTAAAAACCATGGCCGGTAAAGTTCCCTCACACGGAGCAGCTGGATATCTGGGTGGCTTAACTTGAAGAGAACTGCCAGAAAGCTTGGGCCGTGCCATGAGGGTTCACACCCAGGATTTCAATTTCAAGACAAATGGATTCATTTTGCCACCAAAGTAATTCAATTAAATAATTCTGAAGTGGATGGAAAAAATGTCCTCCTGTAGGTCTGTTAGAGTGTTTTGTCACTGCACAACAGATTACAATTACACAGATCACAATTACTGTCATAACTTTCCATTCTTTCATGAGCAGAAAACCAATTTCAATTTGTAAATGAGTGTTGTAATTAAATTGCCCAAACTTGATCAAGTCTGAACACGCGTTTTTGGTATACAGCCTCACCAATATCCCTTTTCACTGTAAAGTCTTTAAATTTTGGGGAATGGGAAAAACGGTGGTCAAGGCTAAGTTTTTGGAGCGCAATCCTTAACCAGACTCATTTCTTTTTCTGCATGGTCATCATCATGAGCGGGTTCCAGTGGTGTGGGGTTGGGATTGGACACCGTCTCGACCATTTCCTCCAGCACCCCTAGGCAGTCAGCCAGCCCCCAAGTGCAACTGACGTTCAAGTGTCTAACCTCCCCTTTCTGCATCAACATCTTGTTCTCAGTTAAAAATTTCAGATGGATAAAAACATGACCAGAGAGTTGTCAATGGGTTTAAACCCAGCGTCCACAAACCCATTGCACAGAGCATTTTCGTTTTTTCGAGAAACCACAAAGAACCAAGGCTAAAATTAGGGTTTGACAGGAGGTTTAGAATTTTGAATGTAAAAAAAAAATATATATATATATATATAT
>JAOYSI010002656.1:0-15839 GCA_025775065.1 Hiodon alosoides
CACACACACACACACACACACACACACACACACACACACACACACATATATATATATATATATATATATATATATAATGTAATCTCGAAAAAAAACTTTTCAAATCTTTTAATAGACGACTATAGCCGTCAGAAAGCAAAATCGTCGAATGAAAAGTCATATCCGACTAGTGGGGGTTTACCCATTCCCTGACAGTTTTAGTGATTTGCTGTTTCTTCTTATTGGTTAAGAGTTGTCCGTGTGTTAAATTAGCATAAAGGACGCAACTGGCGAAGGAACCACTTGGGGGCAAGCTAGCAGTGCGTCACGGCCCTTGGAAAAGGGGGGAAAAGAACTAAAGAATCGACACACATGCGAATCAATTCGTGCCAATGGCAATAAGACCATTGGTGATCTCAGATGCGAACATACAGCGCGGGGGGACAGGTGGAAAAACATATGAATTTTGGTGGCAAAGATCCAGGTTATCTGCTGTTCTATAAAAAAAACTGCTCACCAGTAAATTGATTTGGACGATGAAGAGGTGAAGCCATAACTTGAAGAAAAAGCGCTGTTTGCTGCGTCACTTTATTTATCGTACACAACAACATGAAATAAAATCGGATCTCCAAGACGAAGCGCACTTTAAATAAAACTGGGGGGGAAATGCAACCGTTATGAAGAATTCATGCGCGAATAAGCAAAAAAAAGGGAAAAGTTTTCGTAATTTCTAGCTTTGCACTCAGTGAAATTGTAAGTGAAATTATAGAAGAAGGGATAAATGTGCGCAGAGTGCGTTATCTGTACTGCTCTAACTTCGCTGTAAAAGACAAGTATTTGTGTTGTGCTCTGAAGACGAAAGTTTGCAAAAAGTACCGGAAACAATGGATTCAGAACCATCCACCGGACTCGCTAAATCAGCCGCTGTAAAATTGGCTGAGATGGGCGAAAGAACTAAACAGTTAAGTACAGCTATGCAAGACCCTCACCGACAAAGACGGATTATTCTAGTAATTGTGTGCGTAGCACTTCTATTAGACAACATGCTGTATATGGTTATTGTGCCGATTATACCAGATTACCTTGCGGATCTAGAACATGAACAATCGGACCACACCGATACCAATACTTCAATCAACAATACGAGCCAAGGTAAAGCGTCCAAGGAAAATTTAGACGTAAAAATAGGAGTTCTGTTTGCATCAAAGGCTATCCTGCAGTTGTTAGTTAATCCCTTATCTGGCACTTTTATTGACAGAGTTGGATACGACATTCCTCTTTTAATTGGACTCACAGTCATGTTCTTCTCAACGTGTATATTTGCGTTTGCTGAGAACTACGCTACTCTTTTCGCGGCGCGCAGTCTTCAAGGTCTAGGATCAGCCTTTGCAGATACGTCTGGAATTGCAATGATCGCCGACAAGTACACGGAAGAATCTGAAAGAAGTAAAGCTCTCGGTATCGCGCTGGCGTTCATCTCCTTCGGAAGCCTAGTGGCGCCCCCATTTGGGGGTATTTTATACGAGTTTGCAGGGAAACGAGTGCCATTCATCGTGCTTGCGTGCGTTTGCTTAGCCGATGGTATCTTATTATTGACTGTGATTAAGCCTTTCTCTAATAGGACTAGAGAGAACATGCCAGTGGGCACCCCCATATACAAACTCATGATTGATCCCTACATAGCTGTTGTGGCAGGAGCTTTGACGGTGTGTAACATTCCTTTGGCCTTTTTGGAACCAACCATAGCCAACTGGATGGAGAGCACCATGAATGCAACAAAATGGGAAATGGGGCTAACTTGGTTGCCAGCCTTTTTCCCCCATGTCCTTGGTGTTTATATTACAGTAAAATTAGCGGCTGAATACCCCAATTTGCAGTGGTTTTATGGAGCGCTCGGCATGGTTATAATTGGCGCAAGCTCCTGCACTGTGCCAGCCTGTAAAAACTTTGGACAGTTAATTGCCCCGCTGTGTGGCATCTGCTTTGGCATTGCTCTTGTTGACACTGCCCTTTTGCCCACGCTTGCATTTCTGGTAGATGTGCGTCATGTCTCTGTGTACGGCAGTGTCTATGCTATTGCAGATATATCATACTCTGTTGCCTACGCCATGGGACCCATTGTTGCGGGTCAGATTGTTCACAACCTCGGTTTCGTGCAACTCAACCTTGGCATGGGCCTTGTCAATGTGCTGTACGCCCCTGCCCTCCTGCTGCTCAGAAATGTGTGTCAAATGAAACCCTCTCACTCGGAGAGAAACATCCTCCTGGAAGAAGGACCCCAAGGACTATATGATACCATAAAGATGGAAGAGCGCAAAAGCCGGAAGAAGGGTTATAGTTCAGCTAGCAACTGCACGACAGGCGATGAAAACGGATTTGACGCCTTCAGAGGACAGCAAAGGTCATATTCTGAGGAGGAATTTTCAGGGCCTGAATATAGTTAAATTGAATACAACTTTAAAAATCATATAATTTATGCCCCCTTTTTGTGACTGCTGGAACAGCATATTGACAAACCTACAAAGACAATATAGGTACACTTGCTATGTAATGTACTGATGTGCAATATATTTACCTTACCAGCTAATCATGACTGTGTATAACCAGATCTTTCCAGGTTCACGTTTCTTTAGCAATTATTTAATGCAATGTTTATTTTTTAAGTTGTAATTGAACAAGTTAATAGTGAAACTTTATTCATCTAGACGTATAACTGGAGTATTGTGAAGGTTATTTAAATACAGCTAAATTTGTGTGCATAATTATTGTATAGCATTGTAAAAAAAAAAAAATTAAATAGATGTATTACAAAAATGAATAAATATATATACATATATATTTGCATATTCAGGGACCCACCCCAAAATAAATAATGAACGCTGTTGAACTTGTCATTTTCCAAAACACAAAATAAACGTATTTTTATTTACTACATTGTACGCTTGTAACCATTTATCTAATTTGCTGATGTTGTTAACGATGAGTCATACAAAACCTTCGGTTGGAATAAACAAAGTTTTGGAATCTTTGTGTGTATTCTGTACTTGTCATTTTGCAACATGCATTTTTGAAATGCAAATTTTATTCATACGAAATATTAACTGTGTGTGTAAGTGTGGAAGATATTGCATATTTTCAAGTGTAAATGTGCGATATGAAAAGTTTCAATTTAAGTATATTAATTATCGCTTTTAAGCGAGTAGGCTGTTCGACAGTGAATTTTCTGTCAATTTGATAATTAGACTATAATAATAATAATAATAAATAGTTTTTATCACACATTCGTGAATGGATTCTTAAATTTCAAGGTTGCTGACATTTAGATCAAAACATAATATGTACTTTTCAAACTCTCGGTTGTAAGAAGACAGAAATACGGATACATTAACAACTCTTACGTATGAAATTTCGGTTAGAGGTACCAGATTTTACACCCTCAGCGATCGTTTAACCGCGACTTTTGAATTTCACTACACAAAAATTTTGCTTTCTACAAAAGACCTGAAAGTTCAGTATGACCAAAACTAGAACAGACTCATAAAAATTTTATGCAATATTATTGCTCCGTGCTGCGCGAGCTGATATTTATAGTTACTCGTCCGTAGCCACCATAAAAACTGAAATAACTTGAAGCACTAGATCAAAAATGATAAAACAACAGTCGTGATGTGAGCAATACAAATGTATATTAATGTGATAATAAGATTACCCAATGCACAAAATTTGAATATAATTAAGTTACAACTGATTACTCACGTTTATGCCCGACGCTTTTATATGAGTTCTATATTCAACATTCAGATCTCTTCTATCCGACACATCTCTGGTGTATTTAACACACGCGCGCGCGCGCACAATATGTTAAATACATTTTTATATTTACATTTCTAAAATATACACTCATTCATAAATGGCAATATCGGCCTTTATTTTTGTTGCAACTAAGCCTGCCTCGTTCATGCAATTCAACACTATATTTAGTTAAATAACTATGAATAAACTCACAACACAATACATACACAATATAATCAAATTTAAAACCATATTAGTTACAATAATTAGTAATTATCTTGAAGTTTTTACTCTTTAGTCATTTTTGTTCATTCGAAAATGTATCTAGTCATGTAAAAGATCCTAAACATAAGGGAAAATCCCCCCCTGGTCCGTCTTTAACTTGCAATTGCTTCCATAGTCAATTTTCATACTCTCACTTAGAGGTGGGCTGGGAAAGCAAGCTGTCAAATAAAGTGCTCCACGAATGGATCTCGGTGGGAGGAGTTTCTTGCCTGAAGGGGTAGGTAGGATGATGCACCTACGAGCATCTCTGTTCAGCTCGTGGATAACTCTTAAGTCAGCAATGGGAGGGAAAGAAGGATGCTGAGAAGACTAAAAAGGAAAGCCGCTCACATCGTGTTCAGCTGAAGGGAATCTTTATTTTAAGACAGAAAACATGGATGGCAGCGATCGTGAATCTGAGCCCACTTTTCGGAGCTCTTGAAGTGTGAGAATACCTTCTGCCCAGGTAAAAAGAAAAAAATTATTTTGCATTAGCTGCGGGGTTCCTATAACTTTTTAGTAAGTTCGTATTTGCAATATTTACACTGATGAGGACAAAATCTTAGCTTTAAAAAAAGCGTTTGGAAAAGGATGAGCTGGGTGTACTTAATTTAATTAACTGAATTCAATATATTGAACCGGTTGAACAATCATAGATGTAATCAAACTTTTGAGCTTTTCTGTCCATGTAAGTGAGGACAAAAATATTAGTATTTATCTTAAAAAAACGAATGCTTATATTTAGCCTAGAGTTAGGATAACTGAGGGCTACTCTATTGATTAAGGATATAAATGTATGAATCTTCCTGTTTACTTTACAGTAATCTAAACCAAAGCAGAGGTTATTTTAAACACATTTTTTAATTTGTCGCCTGGCCTTTTGTGTGACATGCATTTCTTTATTCCTTTTTAAAATTCTCACTCAAATAGCTGTGGAGCAAGAGCGGAGTGCTATTATCAACTCAAGGGGTCTCTGAAATTTCTTCTGCCTGGCTGGACCACTCAGAGAGTCAAGCATGCCCGTTCTTAAACAGGAGCAACCCAGAGACCACAAAGACAGCTATGTAAATACGACTTCATTATTGCAATGGCATTTCTTTTTAGCTTTCTGGATTGTTAATGTTAGCTGTTACTAAATAATTACGCATCTCCATAACAGCCTCTATCATTGTAAACACTTAATGATGGAAAAACAATGCGCATTAAAAGTATATCGATGGAAAATGATTGATGTTTTAATATGACGTTTTAATAGCTTTAGTAGTGACGTCACCATATTAACAATGGAATCTTTTTTCACTTAAGGAATTATCACAGTTATCTGATTACTCTACTGGAATTTTCAAATAAGTCTACAATTTCACAATATTTCAGTATGTAACACTATGCTAAAACACCGTACTCTCTTTCCTAATTCCCAATCCTAATATAGAAGTTAGTTAATATTGCTAAGCAGAGGACACACCAAACATTTCTTTCAATGTATCATATTTTCTTTATCGAATGACACTCTGCAAGGAAATGTATTCATTGGCACCTAAAATATAAACAGCAAAACTGTAGCCGTAGGCAGAAATTAATAGGCATTATTGACATGGTGACAAACTCATGTGACCAATTAGAATAGGGTATGAAATGTCCTCGTTTCTGCACTGCACTCATTTATAAAGCTAGGAAGTTCTCAAAAATAAAATACATGTTTTGTCAACTATTTCTTCTTTACAGTTTGTCTAGGCGTACATACAAAGCTTAGTCAAAGTAATTAACATGAAATGGGCAACTACATTTTTTACCGGATTTTTGCACCCACAGCAGTCAACATGCCTTCTCATCCAGCTCTCAATAACGGTTTGTTTTTTTTTTTTTGAAATTGATAATATATGCCAATTTGAACATTTCCTTGAAAAATCAAAAATGCCACTGCTTGAGGCCCATTACCAATAAGATGAAGGAACAAAATTTACAGAGTTTGGTCACATAGTTGAGTTGCATCTATAAATCAACACATCTCATTAGCAGGGGTCATTTATTTTGTTTCTATACAATTGAAAATGAATTAACTTGAGATTTATTTTTTTTAAATCAATATATACATATAGTACATTCCACACTACAAATTGCACATGAAGTATTGACAATATTTGAAAAAGAGCATACAAACTTAAGTGAAATACAATACAAAATTTAAAAATACAATTCTGCTCGACCGTAACATTCCGACGGCAACAATATAACAACAGCTGTCTGTTAACATAACACTCCTCACAAGCTATAGGCCTTGATGACTTGTGTTATAAGTGAGCAGTTGTGGAAATAATCTTCATTTTATGTGGTTCCCTTTTTAAACAGTTGATTAGTTTCAGAGTTCTATCTTAATACTTGCATATTAGGGAGATCAACTTTATACCATGGAAACAGTATAACAACATGATCTAACAAGTTTCGGAGGCCTTTGGTGGGAACAAGTCGAGTCAAATGTGTCCCATCAAAGAGTTTCGCAATGTTATTATAACCACTCTGAAATACACTCAGACATGCACACTCCTACCACTATCAGGTGAAACTTGCAATTAAGAAAAAAATGCATGGACTGTATTTTATTTTAATATTCAATATACAATTACTACTGAACTAAAGGCTTTGCACCAGGCTAATTATAAAATATGTTTGTCTGGATAGACTCATTTGCATTCATGTATTTATTTAAAATGTCCTTTTTTGCCAAAAAAAAGGATTTGAAATGAATTCGCCCCATGTCTTTAAGCAGTTTCCATGCATAATTAACCACTGCCTTAAAAATACGTGCCTGAAAGAGTAATTGGGAAGTGCTTTACAAATGGGAATGAGTAAAATCAGTGATTAATGAATGTAACGTCAGAGCGACACAAACAAGACTGCTGATAGCCCCTCATGTGCATGTCAACTGTTTTGTGCCAAACTGTACTCCAGTATAAACATTGTCTGTGTTTGGCAAGGTCTTGCCCAAGCTGCCAGTTCCACCCTTGCAACAGACCCTGGACATGTACCTCAAGTGCGTGGGGCACCTAGTGTCCCCAGAACAGTTCAGGAAAACCAAAGCCCTTGTGGAGAGGTTTGGGGCACCAGGGGGGGAAGGCGAACAACTTCAGAAAAAGCTGCTCGAGAAGAGAGATCAAACTGATAACTGGGTAAGTTCTCTGGGTGCATTGGCATTGCTCCAGTGCCTTATCCCTTTCAACTCCACTAACTATTTGATTAAGCAACACTTTTGTCAGGATATTTTCTTTCCCCTGAAGCAAGGATGGTGCCTGAGTCAGCATGAAGGAATTTTTGTCCACAGGCACTTAAATGTCCTTCTGAAGGATGTTCAATTTCAAATCAAGTCATACATAACGCTTACAGCCTGTTGTAGATGAACGTTGAGTAGCATGCTTATCCTTCAATAAAGTAAAATCATTTAAGGACAACAACATGCACGTAAACTATAAATTAAAATAGGGGGCACAATGTGCAGACAAAATTAAAGCTAGGAAAAACTGATCCATCACATGATTCATTTGGTTTCAGCAAGCTGAATCCATCAGGTGCACAAATTTGACCAGTCAGCTGAGGATTAATCTAGTGTGGTGAAAATCTATCTCTCTCCAGACCGGCACCTCCTCTCCCTCTCATGCAAGAGACATGTTGGGTTCGCAGTATTGATGGCTTTTCTGACTCAATTGCCCACAAGCCCACATTTCAAAAGAGAAATTTCCGCCCTCATTTCTAATGAGCATAGTCATAAGTTAGAATCCAATTTAGTTCAACACAGAATTTAATAGAGAAGAATGATCTTGGTCAGCGAGACACTGCCGTTGAGCATCTTGTGTAATGAATCTGATTCACAGAAAAGACTGTTACAAATACTTTGTTTTGATGTTTTAGGTGTACGATTTTTGGCTTGAAGATATGTACTTGAATAACAGATTAGCTCTTCCAGTCAACTCTAGCCCTGTTATGGTCTTCCCAAAACAGACCTTCAGAGATCGCAGTGATTCACTCAGGTACATATTCTATGCATGAGGCGATGAACATCTGCTTCTCATGCATGTCACATAACATCACCGTGTTCCACTGAACTCCAGCCATTGCAGTGAGGTGGCAGGCATAGAAGCGATGCCTATTGCTACTTTAGGGCGCAAACTGTTCATATTGAGGCTGTTCGTGGTGCATTCAAACTTCCTGCAGTCATGCAGGGAGTTTGAGTTTGAATTCCCTCCATGAGCACGTCGGCCTCCCACAAGGAAAAGCTCTCAGTTGCCATGTCGGTAGCCCTGCAATAGAACTCCGCGGAGCATTTGGAATCAATAGAAATGACGTGTATACCTTTGCATTGTTATTATTAAATACGTAATTTCTTAATATACTGTACACCGCAGCTAGACCATAAACACTGTAATTCGCTGCTATCTCTTTTCGTTTTATTGAGTACTAACTGAACACTTCCACAGCACTGAGAGCAATGCCAAATATACAGACAGACACTGTTATTATATTAGGAGCCACAGGACCGAGCACCTTCTGGGGCTGATGGGTTGTTTTAATGCCCTCTGAGTGGTGTGGTCTAGCCCTTTTTTATTACTTATCTGGCTCTGTGTTCTACAACCAGATGCATTGGATAAGACATTGAGAGCTGACGTGTCTTTGTTTTCTGTAACTCAAAACACACTCCCTCTCCATCACACACAGCAAACCCCGACGTATCCCTGTAATCTACACCCCAATCGAATTACACCTTCAACTCTGAAAGGCAGAAAGACGGAGACGCGAGGCTGCAGTCTGTGGCACACATTCACAATTTGACCATTAAATGGACAAAAGGGGTAGATGGACTGATTTGGCAGCTGGCCTGTAATTGAGATAAATGAAAATATTCAGAGTTCCAAGTTCCAAAGACTATATTCCAAAGTAAAATTTCCAGCAGCAGCATTAAAATTTTGTTACTGAACACGGAGCATGGAATTCATGCTACATTATCTGGTCCACACGATGTTCATTACACAGTATACAGATCTTTACATCAACATACCACAAGCAATCTACCGGTTGCATTTCTTTACAATTGGATTAACTCTTCCAAATATATAAGTCCCCAGCAAAAGTATATATAAAAGTTTACGCTATGTTTCTATATAGTGAATTTTCATAAATCACACTCTTTTAAGATAGAATCAATTTGTTGTTGTGTTCTTTTATCTGTTAATTGGTTTGTTTTCCATTTTCCCAGATTCACAGCTCACCTAATATCAGGAGTTTTGGAATATAAGGCTCTGATTGATGGGTAGGTTCCATTACATCTTTTCAAAAGCATAGTTTAAAAAAAAAAGACACTTCAGGCGCACAGGGTATTTTTTTCATCAGTCACAGTGAAACACAGTCACCTGGCTCTTTCGGTTGCTTAGGGAAAGCCTGTAGAAAGTGTGTGTGTGTTTTCCAGACGGTCCCTGCCTGTAGACTACGCTCGGGGACAGTTGGCCGGCACCCCCCTGTGCATGGAGCAATACTATCGACTGTTCACATCCTACCGCCTCCCCGGGCTCAAGAAGGACACGCTGGTCGCTCAGAAGAGTACTGTGATGCCAGAGCCAGAGCACATGATTGTGGCCTGCAAGAACCAGGTCAGAGAGCGCTCGGCGTGAAAATGCATGTACTGGAACCAGTTCGTATCATATCACCGTTGACACTGCGGCGCAGAGTTTATGTATGCAATGTTGGGGCTGCCTTTTAACGTTGGCACCCTTTTGCATCGATGGAGAGTGTGGTATCATGCATATTTATGCCATGACTTTCCATGCAAAAGGTCTTGTGTGCAAAAATTGTGGATGCCCATCCAAGCCCACGCCCCAAGCACGATAAGTCCCGTATCCTGGTACCTGCCATTGCCTCACCACGCAAAATTAGGACAAGGGAAAAGAGGAATCACTACCTGGAAATCTCCTGAGGGGCAATCAATGCATGCACCATCTCTGGGGAGATGTGAGGGTGTGACTAAATCACTGTTGATTGGATCTGCTGGTTCATCTGAGGAGCTGCTGTAGGACACCAGAACAATTGATTTCTGCAATTGCATCATTAAGTCAGGACACTGATACCACTGAGTTTAGGTCTACTCGCCTGTTTGTTTTACCTAACCACAAAAATGAATTGTACAATCGACTGCCACGCATCAGATACTTAAATACAATTATTCGGAACCACTGCCTGGAAATATGTTTCCAATAAGCATGATCTGTGGTTATACTGGACATAAAAATGATATATTCAATAAGAATAATAAAATAAAATAAAAACAGGAGGAGCAGCTGCTCACATAAACAGGTTTATGGAATGAAAAAAAGATTCTATAACATAAAACTTATTTTCTCAAAGCTAAATCTATACTTTCACATTTCTCCATTCTTTTAATAAGACAAAATGAATCCAAATCTAAAGGCAATAGACTCCATGCAATCATGGCGCTGTGGGTTTTCCCCTGGCTGTAGTTTTTTGTTCTGGACGTGGTGATAAACTTCCGGCGGCTGAACGAGAGCGACCTCCTCACCCAGCTGGAGAAGATTGTGAAGATGGCGGAGAGCGCTGAGGAGAGACTTCCTCCAGTCGGTCTGCTCACTTCCGACGGACGAACAGAATGGGCCGAAGCCCGGGGAGTGCTTATGAAAGGTTCCTCTTTATTAATATCTACCAACGGACTGCCACACTTCACGTACAGAACCTCCGTTTTATCAAACACGGGTGCCACATCTGTAACGGGCATAGGTAGTAGTCAAGACAAATGAACTCAATGGCTAGCCATCGGCCCGTAGAAAGATATGACTCAGTCTTTGTTATCATCAGATTCTACCAACAGAGACTCGCTGGACATGATCGAGAGGTGCCTGTGCCTGGTCTGTCTCGATGACCCCGGCGGTGCCGAGCTAACGGACACCAACCGGGCCTTGCAAATGCTCCACGGTGGGGGCCACGACAAGAACGGGGGGAATCGCTGGTATGACAAGCCTATGCAGGTAGAGGATTCGAATGGAGCGATCTGGAAGCAGTGCGCGCGTGTTCAAGGGAAACCCGCACAGGCACATGTTTAGTCGCTGTTCTTGTTTCAGTTTGTTGTAGGTGTGGATGGAGCCTGCGGTGTGGTGTGTGAGCACTCTCCCTTCGAAGGAATAGTCCTTGTGCAATGCACAGAGTATCTGCTCAAATACATGAAAGCAGCCGAGGAGGAGAAGTAAGATTTTTTACCTCATCCACAAGGTTTTCTTTGTGCTCAGACATATATTCACTGAAACACAAGCATAATGATGCATGTAATAAAATGCCGCTACTGACCATAACAAGACAGTGATACTGAAATGCAGAAGGCAGCACATTGCTGATTAAATATGAAAGTATACGGACTGCCTTCACCCTTCTTGGTGGCACTGAAACTTAAAGACAGTGGACGCAGTGTAGCAGAAGGCAATGTCTAACCTGTTGTTATGTGGGCCACAGGAACGGAAGTCCCTCCAAGCTGGTGAGAGCAGCCAGTGTCACAGAGCTTCCTGTCCCTCGGAGACTGCACTGGAAATCTTCTTCTGAAATCCAAAGGCTTCTGGTTTCCTCTGCGGACAAACTTCAAAGGCAAGCCAAACCGCTCGCCTCTCCTTAACAATGCTTCACTCAATACGACGTATTATAATAATAATAAAACAAATAATATGCGTTCATAATATTTGGAATAAATAGACCTTAATTTGGGCTTCCTGTTTGTTGTTCTGCATCTTTGGGGGTCTGGTTAGTCTCACGCCATTGTTGCTTCGTTCTCTGTTTATTCAAGGCCAGCCAATTATATGTTATGAAACTTTTACTACAGCACACCGGCTCAGGCAACACAATTTCATCCGTCAGATTTTTTTTTTTTTTTATGGTGAATGAACAGACAGATCCAATTAATAATGAGATATGCAGACAGTTTGTGAATGGATTATATTTGTTATTCTCTAATTGTCATAGATTGGTCAGAAATCTAGACATGGATGTTTTTAAGTTCAAAGCTTATGGGAAGGAGTTCATCAAGAAACAAAAAATGAGCCCAGATGCGTACATACAAGTGGCCCTACAGCTCGCATTTTACCGGTAAGAGTTAACACATCCGGGTTTCACGTCTGTTTAAATGAATATAGGAGGCTTGATTAACCTGAAAAATACAAAATGTAGTTGTACAAATTGATGAGCATTTGTAACGTGTCACGCATATAAGACATGTGATTGAACCAAAAAAGGGTCGGCTATAAACGTTTTCATATTTGTAGTAATTCCCGAATACATGCAATCGCCCAATAACCGTAAATGTAAATGTAAATAAAACAAATGAATACTTCACCCAGTTAGTGCGTTAAAAATTAACTCGACTCATTAATCGGCAATGGTTTATTAAATACCCATTAGTTAACTGGACTCTGTGGTTTGTTTGTTTTTTAATAGAGCTTCCGTTTAAGGTCCGTGTATGTGAAAATCGAACTGGGTTGGTGATAAGTCGGGGGGCGTGACAGCACCTGTGCTGGAGAAACGCCTACAGATAGTGTTTGGGGGAGAGCAATTCGCGTTGTATGTAATGATTGAGTTTAACTGTTCGTCAAAACTCACAATTTACTGTTAGAAATATGGTATAACAACCAATTGTTCCATTTGGTATTATGTCCTACTACAAAATGATCAGTACATTTGCTCAAATTTGGACCGCGCACATAAACGGGGAGGCAGGGGTGGCATGGCCAGATAGTCTCAATAGACCAGTTGTCGCGGTTTTCCGTTTTAAGTGTAAATAATGTCAACGTAAGAAAAAATCACAAGTACATTTGTCTCATTTCGTTTCGTATAATTTTTCATTAAAAACTCCACGTATCCGAAATTACATGAGCATTAACACGAATGGTGTCTATCTTAATCGCTGTGCATTCAGATGTAATGGAAGGCTAGTGTCTACCTACGAGAGTGCGTCCATCCGCCGTTTCCAAGAAGGTCGAGTGGACAACATCCGCTCTGCTACTCCCGAAGCTCTAGCCTTTGTAAAATCGATGACGGATGGGAAGTCTTCGGTCGCCGTATGTCATTTTTCTTACTTACGCCCAATTACTGTGCTTCTCCCCTAATCTTATTCATCGTGTTGCTGGAAACCTGGGAGACGGGACACACAGCTGTCTTCTACCCGTGGGTCCTTGATCTTTTTCCCTCCTAATGCTACACGAATGAAAACATTTTTTTTCGTTAGCTACCTGATTTAATTCTATTTACTCTATGTGCAAGAACAGCTTACGTGCTCTGTGCAAAATTGACCTTTGGTTTAAGTAATGAAACCTTTTTTGGATTCTCTTATATAGGATGCGGAAAAAATGAAAAGACTCTGGGAAGCAATTAATGCCCAGACCAATTACACTATCTTAGTAAGTATGAGTTAAAAATGTATTTAATTATTCTTTACATAATTCATCAGCTAAGTTTAATAACTCGGATGTAATGGATCTTTATAACCATTCAATAGCCGGAAATTAGTGTTACCATTCTTCAGAAGTATAGTCATCTGTTTTATGAAGTTCTGAAATTTGAGAATATCCTTTTACTTACTTTTTGAAAACCAAAGCATTTTTAAAAACCTTAAACTTATAAGTCTTTTTAGGCAATTACAGGAATGTCAATCGACAATCACCTTCTTGGTCTGCGAGAGATTGCGCAGGAATCAAAAATGAAGAAGCCAGAAATTTTCACTGATGAAACATATCTAATCAGTAATCAGTTCATCCTTTCCACCAGCCAGGTGAGATGTATTGTTGCGTTATTGCATTTACTACCAATGCCTCCGAAATTGGTTTGAAAGAGTCCAATTGTGGAATGTCCCCCGTCCTCTGCACAGGTTCCCACCACCGTAGAGATGTTCTGCTGCTATGGGCCCGTGGTTCCCAATGGCTATGGTGCCTGCTATAACCCCCAGTCGGACCACATCCTCTTCTGCGTGTCGAGCTTCCGGGAGAGCACGGAGACCAGCTCAGCTGTGTTTGTGAAGGCCCTGGAGGAAGGCCTGGTGGATATGAGGGATCTATGTTGCAAGTGTAACACAGCAGCAAAGCCTGCTGACCAGAAGGCGGGAGCTGCCACCCCAGTCAAGAATGGAAGTAAGCCATAATGTTTGGTCCTCCTGACCCTTCTCCTTCACGATGTATGAGCAGTCAGATGGCTATTATCAGTTCTGTTGTGTGTTAATGTTGGCTTGTCATGACAACGGGCATTTTCATCCTACTATTAAATGCAGGTTCCTGTCAAATTATTCATATGCACACTATAAAAATGATTCTTCTCATCTCAAGTTTTATTTATATATATATATATACACACACACAGTTAACACACAAACACACACAAGTGTGCCAAAATTCCATGCCTGTTCTGTCATTTACAGGATTGTGTACACATAAAATGCAATCGTGATTAAATTTTAGGCTAAATAATGCAGTGATAAAATGTTTAGTGTGACAATTATTGCAGCTGTTTGCAACTCCACCAGAGTTTATAAATAGCTTTATATACGTTAATAGGTGTCAATGTAGGGAGTTGACTGTAAAAACGAAATACGTTTTTTTATTCTTTGAAACATTATTTTGCGAAAAAATCATAAATAGTTGTGAAAGGGGAAAGAATATGCCAGATGCAGATACATCCGTTTGCCATATTTTTGTTTAAATGTGGCAAAACGTATTTTCAAAGAATAGGTTAACATTTGAAATGTTTGTCTGATAAAGAAATTAAGAGTTGCTAGGCTAACTAGAATATTAATTGCACTTTCATGTTATGAATTACTGTAAAGTAACAAATATATTAAAAGATTGTAAAATGCTTTGTTATCAGCCTAAGGGAATGCTCAATGGCAAACACAGCATTACTTGTTTGTTTGTTTGTTTAATGTTCTTCAATGAGTATTGAATTGATACCTCAATAGCTTTGTTTTTGTTTCATTGTTATCCTATTACCACTGTACTTATGTGAACATAAACATGTTTAGGTTGTTTAAAATGTGTCTGTGAAATATTGATGTGTATATCTATGACCAACGTGGCAATATTGTGAATTACAGTGAATTAATACTATATCAAACAAACATACCATATTTACCTTCTAATAGTTGAAAACTTACTGTATTTTTTGTGATGTTTCGATTTTTCTTATTAGAAATATATCTACAATGTTACCTATGCAATAAGGGTGTATCTTTAAAAGCAAGAATTATATGCATTTCGTTTGTTACCTTCATTCGAAGAGTTTTATTAGGGTGTTGTGAGCAGGTAAACACCTTAGGGTTAGAACCTGACTTCATTAATGTAGAATGTAAAATACAAAGGGAATAATTTGGACTGGATCATATTATAAGGGAAGTAAAATGAATTAGCCTGCCATTATTTTTATCAAAAATGACAGTATTATGTTGTATGTCCTTTTAATATTTGATTTAAATGTGTTAATGGAATTAACAGTACTCTCTTATTATATTTTAAAGTGTGTACATTTATACACTCTCTCTCTCTAAATATACGCAAATAAATCTGCACATTACATATTACAGTGAACGAAGATGTATATTTTTAAGATTAAGTTATTTCATGCATATCATATATGGGGATACAATGATTGACACAGTTGAAATTATTATTCATCATTGTCCCTGGAAAAAGTTTTTATCTAAAAATGCCTTACTCCACATGTGGAGTTTCCCCAAGGGGATTTAACTTTTGCCTTGCAAAAAATGAATTTTTTATAAGTAACACGTT
>JAOYSI010002658.1:0-15839 GCA_025775065.1 Hiodon alosoides
TTTATTTATTTACTGAAATTTGACGAGCTTACTGGGAAAAATGACACTGAGTTAGAGAAAAAAGAACGTAATATTTCACTCCCCTTTCCGAGCCGTGTTTGCCCCCTCAACCATTCTTGTCTCACGTTCAGTTGATTGATGGCCTAATTGTGGAGGGTTATATTTTTCTGCGTTAACTATCACAAAAAAGAAAAGAAACTGCAATATATTCACCATACAAGGAATATGGAACCCATGCTTGCTATTAAAAAAACAATATAGCGCAGTTGATTATTAAAATTTCACAGCAAACACCCCTGTACAAAAAGGAACCCGACAGTCACATCCGGTACCTGTGATGTTTCATCTAGAGAGTGAAAGCGACTGTGCTGTCTCTCTTTTTCATTATTGTGACTGAGGCAAGCGCTAGCTCACGGTGCATAATGTGAATTTTTTTTTTTTTTTTTTTTTTTGAAACGGGGCTCCCGCAGAGCTGGGTTTTGACAATAAGAAACCTGCCCTGCCTGCCAGTAATTATCCCTCCAGGGAGCGGTGCTCCCCAAGAGCTCCAACCAGCACTTGACTCATACTCTCTCTTTTTCTCTCTCCCGCTCTCTCTCTCACTCTCTCTCTCTCCCGCTCCCCTTTTCTCTCTTTTCCGCTCATCGCAGGCAGCTAAAGACTTCATATTTCTCAAGAAGTTATAGGCAGCAGTGACTTTTTTTGATTAAAAAAAAAAAGAAATAGTACTTTGCAAGCGTTGCATGGAATGCCATCGGTTCAGCATCTCACCTTTATATTCAAATATATTTCTAAAAATACACAATGACAAAAAATACAAAACAAATCACTTGGCATCTACTGTTTATTTTATAGGAGAAATGTAGATATTGGTGGCTTATTGCATTATCTGTTTTAACCCTTCAAGATTAAAAAAGGGGAAAAGATCAGGCACGAAAAGGATAACGCCCAGCATGCACACCTTTCCGGGTGCAAGCAGAGATTGTACAGCGTGTGCAAGTACCACCTTCCTCCTTCACTAGTCCCAGGTCGTGGCCACTCTGGCACTGGACCGCTAGTGAGTAAAGGCCAGAGAACGCGGGTGCGTGCTGTTAAAAACGGAGCGAACAATAAACCTTTCAGTAGTGCTCTCGTAATGGTTTTTAATTGTGGTGGAACTAATTGCTGTAAATTGCAGATATTTCATACAGCGGCTGCAAGCCTTTTCTGTAGTAATTATCTTCCATGACTGACTGGAGAAGGTTGTTAGCTGTAACAAAAATAATTCAGGAAACCACAAGCTTAACCAAAAAACACACACACCAAAACTCTCGCTTAAAAATAAATAAAAAATCATAAAAGCATAAAACATGCAATTTCTCTATCTTTTGTATAGCTGTAGCGCACAATTATAACAGGCTGGTTCCAAAATGCTGACAGCCTGGTAATCATATTTAATAAAAGTATATTTAATAGCATTTTATTTTATTCATGAAAAAAAGCTATTCAATAGTTATGTAGTGTGATAAATGAATGGTTAAATGAAAGTTTTGATTTGGTTCCAACCTTACTGTTTATGTCACTTTCAGCCTACACTGCCTCTATAGCTTTCATGTAGGACCTGCTGTCTAGGCATGATTGAAATGTTCATTCTCCATATTACTAAATAAAACCAACTTCAAACTTCAAAAATGTGACCTTCAAAAATTGCCTTTGCAGTCAGAAACTGACCTTGGATTTAAATACGTTTATAGTTTAAATTAGAATAACAATTTGCATGTATTACATTCTGTTGTTTGTAAGAGGAGTAATTAATCAGAAACCTTTGAAAGGGGAGATCCTAAATAAGGTTTTGTTGCAGTTTCATATTAAATTATATTTTATTGTCAAAATCCCAAAACATTTCAGCAGGAAAACTTATTTGCAGGATATCCCCTCAATCTTTTAAAAAAATATTTCAATTCTACAGGGGATCTTGTCGAGCGGTTTTCATAGTACTCATGTTCCAATTTAATAATTCAGTGTGAGTCTGTATTGAGAGAGTGAATTCCCAATGTTTTAGAAGGCAATAGTTGTTTACAAGGTATTTGATCATTGTCAAATTATACTAAATGTCTACTAAGTAGTGCTTTTAAAACTCCTCACACGGTCTGCTTGAGATGCAAGAACAAGACAAAACTGTGGAAACCACAACTGTGCAACGCAGAACTGAAGAAAGCTACTAGAACATTCCTTTCCAGGCATCCAGTCTTCACTGTTTTGAAAGCCTACTGAAGCACAAGTTTTCCATAAGTGAGTCAGATGAGCAGACGTGTAAGTCACAAACAGTTCCAGCCAGTCCCAGTAGTGACAAGCTTGGCGCAACACTACCTGGTGGGATTACCAGGCTACGTCCCTCCAGTCATTAATAGAGTCCAACCTGTATCCCGCCACAGGGCACAGCCAGAATCACATCCTGCTCACATCAGGGCAGCAGATTTCAAATGGTGTGAATTTGATTCATACAGGTTTCTAGCAGCAACTGTTTAA
Source organism: Hiodon alosoides (assembly GCA_025775065.1). Lineage (NCBI taxonomy): Eukaryota > Metazoa > Chordata > Actinopteri > Hiodontiformes > Hiodontidae > Hiodon > Hiodon alosoides. The sequence goes on from JAOYSI010002658.1 coordinate 2,509, forward strand.
ACCCTCAAACAAACCCCTCCATAATTGGTTCTTAAACACACTGTTGATTGTTAACATTTAACCTCAGGAAACCCTCCCTAATGCCCCCATTCCTTTGCCCGTAATTGATCCGTCCAGCACATAAGAACCACACAAGGGGTTTCCAGATAAATAAAACCAGCTTGGGCTCTGCATCTTTAAAACGCCTGCTCACCAAGGAGAATGATCCGCCCCAGGAACACACACACACACACACACACACACACACAAACACACGCACAAAATACAGTATTGTGACTTCTGTCGTATTAGTGCTTGCTGTGATTAAGGATTATCAGAGGCAACAATGAGCAAACTGCTCTGTCATTACCATTGATTTCAGCACACCAGGAGCCAGACATGAGTGGTGCTCAATCAGCCAGGAACAAGCAGCTGTAATGTAACAGAAATATTAAGTCTGTTCCAGGGGCCCTTTCTTTCTTCTACAAGAACTCCAAATCTCCCATGATTTGGCAAAAATGATAAAAACTATGACTGATAAATAAAATTCCCTTTCAGTACACTTTTTTTGTTAACTGAGAAATCCTGAAAGTGAGTTAAGAGTCTAAGTTAAGAGAAGTTAACATCATAAATACCCGCTAGAGGCAGCAGATTATTAACAGAAAAGCCAAACCTTCAAAGGGAGTCCGTATATAGGCCTACAATTCACAAACATAAATACCGACGGCTATAAAAAAGGACTTGGCATCAAATCCTACAAAAAAATGGGTTACTGGTAACTTGTTGCATTACAGGTAATTGTATTGTTGCAATCCTTTTTAGGGGGATTTTGCTGCATACCCAAATCTTAATCTGTCACTGTTTTTTGTTTAGTTTTTTTGACTAATACCAACTAAAATCATAGCAATGAGCTCTGACTGTCATTGAGCTCTGTGACTGGTTCATTAATGGGAAGCTGCTGTGTACTGCCCCTTTAAGAGTGGCACCCTCAGGACGGGAGGGTAGATTATTCTCTAGGTATGAAATGAATTAATTTGCTTTGATGAAGACCCTGTCAGAATCCAAATTGTGGCCTCCACGTGAATTGGTTAAAACATAAGGAGCATAATGGTGAAACAGCTTCTTTCCTAACCTGAAAATTTATGAAAACATTCTGGAAACCCAATGACTGAAAACATTTTTTACTTTTTATCTAATAGTTTACTATTGCTAATTAGCTATGTTAACACACACACACACACACACACACACACACACACACACACACACATACACAAGAAGCAGTAAGAGGAGGGGTCAGAGGAGAAGCGCCAGAGAAACAGTACGAAGGCAGTTAAATTCTGTGATAGGAGAGGCTATTTCTACTGCCTATTGTGTCCAGAACTGAAAGGGAAACAGAGTTTGTTTTCCACGGGATACAGAGAGTGGTGAGAAAGCAGGAAGACAGAGATAGGCTGATCCAAAACAAAACTGCCGGGTATTGCCAGACATTCCATTTCCTGCTTCTATTCCACTGACAAAAAAAAACTAACAAAAAACTTTACCTGATGATTATGATTCCTTGCGCACAACAATGCCATGAAAGTGTTAACCCTACCTCTTCATTCTCCTCTGTTCTGTCCACGTTATCTATCTTTGTCTCACACCCTCCACCTCCCTCTCCTTGTCTCTGCAACTCCCTAGCTGGTGCTGTCAATCAGGAGAGGATCCTATCAGACTTGCGCCTCTACATCGGCAGGGCCTCCGCTGAGCGGAGTCTTCTCAGGTCTGCCAATCAACCCCGCCCTCTGCCACTCTCATCCGCCGCAGCTCAGGATCCACTGGATACTGTGGTGTACCGCCGCCCGTGCTTCACAAACTCGCACCTCTCCCAAATCTGTGTCACCGCGCCTCGGTCTCACCACCAGTGAAAGCTGTGGAAATTCCAACACAAACAGCAGCCACTGTTGCTGTAGCGCAAGATTTGCCTTTCGCATATCGACACATAGCACTTTTCTGCGCTCAAGAAACCTGTCTCTACAGCTGCAAGCCCGCATCCTTCAGTCACAGTTTAGCCTTTATCTCTTTTATGGCCGAACATTCAGGAGTACAAAAACACCTGCAAGTGAATGTTACACATGGGAGAATCCCTTTCTTCCTTTGTTGGGATTCTTTGATTATACACAATCCTGTATGCCTTACATCCCAATAATTATTAAATTTATTACATCAAATACAATAAATATACATATTTGGCAGCCTTTCTTGGAATATTAACTAATATTTCACTCATTCAAGTTTACAGTTTTGCAAAGTAGCTCTTTAAATGTAAATTAATATTAATATTTTTAGGTTCTTAAGTAGCCTGGGGCAACCAGCTTCAGAATCTTAATTATTATGATCCATTTTTCACAGATTAAAATAAAAGCATAAAATGGATTGCAACGATTTACTTTCTTTGAGTTACTTTTAAGCTTAAAAATTGCTGAAAGATTGCATCATGTTGCAGTCTTTCTGGCAAAAACACGTCACCAGAAGGCAGGATAATGCGGACACTTCTTTTTCTAATTTTACGCTGTAAGGATTTTATAAGCTGTGTCAAAGTACTCATTCCACCCTTGAGAATGAAATAAACTCAATTAAAATCAACTACCATTCAACAACAAACAGACCAAATAACACTCCAGAAAGCTGTATTGCCATAATTTCAATGATTATTTGCGTATGCAGTGAAGCAGCCAGGTTGAAAAACGTGTTGGCTGCCTAACCACAGACTGAATAGACTTTATTGTCAATATACTGATAAACAGAATACACTCCAAGACAAATTAACACTAATATATTTCTGAGGTTTCAATTTGAGTAAAATGATGCTTTCCTCAATAGCTACGCTATTCCTTATTAAGAAGCCACCCTCACCTACTGCCAACCACCAATCACACACTCAACCAATAAATGATATCCTCATTAAGCCCCCTTCGCGTTGTTAAGCTATATTTACCCTCGTTCAGGAAATGCCCAGCAAGTACAGAAAAGAGACGGGCATTGTTCATCAGTAATTTAAAACAGGCCAAACAATACTGGAAATGCCTGCAACCCTAACACCAAGCATATTTTAGTGACAGCCTTTTGCAGTGCAAAATATTAATGGGCTCATCTATCTTATGAGAAACCGCAATTTCCATGTAAGTAGTATGTCGCACACCTTGTCGTTGTTATTAATGTAAGATCTTCCAGAGCAAATCAGATCAATAAACGTCTCATTGTTTTGGATCAGACCACAAGAAATAAAACCATTCTTTCAGGTATATTTGTGTCGTTAAGGGACATGTTGAATATATCTCACTGTACTGTAATGTTATACATTCAGTATTTAAACCAGGAGGGACTTGTTTTGACGACACCTCATCGCTTCTATAGAACACATAAGCAATTTTAGGAAGCATCCTTGTAAAATAACCTTTTTATTTCAATACGATAAGAATGTATAAAAACGAAGAATGCATCTTCAATCCTGGCAGATATACCTGTCAACTGGGTGATTATTATGAAGTAAAAAAAAATACTTTTCCACTTAGGTAAAAGGACCAGATTATGCTATGATCTGCACTGCTGATTAAAACCAGAAACTTTACAGAAGAGGTCATTTAACGTCTCACTCACAGAGGAGCTTATTTGGAGGGCTTAAACATGCAGATAGGTCTGATAAGTCCTTGTTTTCCTCACTTGATGCAAATCCTCCAGTGATTATATTAGTGTGTTAGAGTACCTTGACATCGCTGCTTGAGGGAGAAGCGTGTACCTGTAAGCATTTTATTTTTAAGGGTTGATCATTTCCATTACAAACAATCTCCTATCGATATATCTTTGAAAAAATACGGGAAATGAATCTGAATTCTCTCTAATGTGTCCAGGCTTTCTTAAATATGAAATGTGTTATTGTTTATCATTTTTTTAAATTCTACACATCTGTTGGCTGGGTGTTTCTAGCATCCATTTTCATTGGTACATTGAAAGTTTTTCAAACTTGGTATTAACTTTACGTGATATAAATGGCCTGTCAAATAAAACTTAACCTCCACTGCTTAGGCAATTTCCAACCAGTCCAAGCTTTGTCTTTTCCTTGATCTGCAACAAGGACTTCTTTGAAGTATGATGAGAATTTTGGGATCTCAATGAGTACTTTCACACTAAAAAGAGTGCCCCCTCACTCTTAGATAGAGAGAGAAAAGAGAAGAAATCCTGCCAGACGACTTTGCAAGAAGATATAGCTTGTAAGACGTTGGGAAACAATTCAGCCTTTGACAAACGATCTCTTGTAAGACAACAGTCACCGATGTGGCTGATCTCGATGGACCTTAATTGCATGTGTGCCGATTTATCTATGTCTCCAGGAGTGATAACAGAAGAGCGGAATCTGAGATCTGACAAGCAGACTGAATCACAGCGGATCAGCTGTCGCCAGTACGTTGATGAGGCGGGCCTTCGGCCAATAGTGACAGCTTTGTCGTCACAGTTGTGGGACTGGAAGAAAGGCACTTCATGGAACACATTATAGGTAATAACTACATTACTAGAAAAGACAGGGCGACCTTCCAGTAACAAGGAGTTTGATTCATTCATTCCGTCAAGTATTGCACTGGCATTCATAGAGTATAATAATAACAAAAAACTTGCAAAACAAAAGTGAATTAAATTGACCTTCATTTTGAGTGGTTCAGAAGCACTGCTAAAGTGTATGTTCCAGTACTGCTCATATTAGTGTGGATTACACTGAAATGTATTGAGCTAGGAGTTTCCCAGTTCAGGCGAACCACATTAACATGCTCAGCATGATGACTGGGTCTCCCCATCAGCCCTCTGGGACCATGGCAAGAAGTCACAGTAAGAACTCTGTAAGAGCAATACTCTTTAGAAGTTTAAGGAAGTTAGGAACTTTCACTGCAGTAACTAAGCCACACTGTAACTACGTCAAAATAAGACGCCTACAGTAACAAGCTACCCTTCTCGTAACTCTACGTAAAAATAAGATGTTGCGTGCACCGACGTGTTACAGGAGACCTTCACAATGAAGCTTTGGAATTCAACTAGACAAAGGGTTTTTGTACATTTTCTCCCTAGACTGAAACTGACATATTATGGAAAACCTCCTCGGTACACATTCCACGGCGCTGCATTTGTTCTTCTTTCTGATTTTGGTGAAGGAAAAAACACTGCATTTTAATAATAAAGGTTTTTTTTTTATATTTGTGGTGGCACATTAATCTTTGTGGCAGTTCTGAAACTGATGCTGACGACTCCCCTTCTTGGCGATGACTAATTCCTCAGTTTACTTTCCTCCCAAGAGGAGCCAGGCCTGCGTCTACATGGGGTTATTTTTATAGCTGCTCCTACGGATCACGCTTCTCCGCTTCCTCTCATCCCTGCAAACTGAGTCACACGGATTTTCTAATACCCACTGGAGAGGGCTCGGCCTTTTACCTTTCAAAGAAACTTCTCTCCCTCATAATAACTCACTGCAAAATATGTTGTATAAGACTTTCATTAAGGAAACATCTCAAATTTAATTCATCTTGAAAACAATGTCAATTCCAGACTGCCTTACTGTGTGAGTGTTGAGTGCTCCATTGCAATGAATTCAGACTGCTTGTTTTTTTTTTAACCTCACAATGGCAGAGGCTGCTTCGAGTCTCTTGCAGAAAAGACCACACAACGCAACTCTCAGCAACATGAACACAGCGCAGATTCAAATGCGCATACAAACACACACACACACACAAACACAGTCCCTTAGTCTGATCCATAGCCCTGTCTCTTTTCTCCCATAATTATCTTGGCAAAATCTACAGCAGAGAGAAAATGCCAAGATATCATGGCGTGCTGGTTGTGCTACAGCCATAATAAGGGAAACAAACTGTGACAAGTCTATCCTGTTAGTGGACACTTTGCCAAATGGCTCAGTCCTTGGTGGCTGTTCCGCTCAAACTGACTAAAAAACAAACATCACAGCTGCTGGGGGATTTAAATGTACTCTTCTTGAGGAAGCATCACTTAAATTCTTCAACGTTCCTCTTTGCCAAAGGCAATGAACACATTCATATACAAGGGTAAACTTATTACCATATGAATTTTCAAAAAACAGCAAACATACTTTTAAAGACTCTCCTGGGTTGTAATGAACATCAGTGCACTTTTATAAATGGCCACTACAAAATTCTTAGAACAAACAGCAAATACAAATAAAATCTGAGAATATGCCACCCATACATTTAGATCTACCATGTATATGAAATGTGCTTGATGAAATGGGAATATTCTCTATGAATTGGAAAAGAAGACTAATGGTTTAAGAACTGAATGAACCCTTACTGTATCGCTTTGGCCCATCCTCCAAGCAGAATGAAAGTGTTAACGTGGCGTCATCTTCAAAAAACTCAGTAGAAAAGGCATCCCACCAGAGGTTGTCACTCTCCTGAAATAAAAGTTTTAAAAAATTAATTGCAAGGCATTTGAAAAACAGTGTAATGGCTTAATTGAATCTGAAACATCTTAATGACTGCTAAAAAACTTTTGATTCGTCAGGTCTCTACGTCTTTTCCTCATTGATTTAATAATGAATGCTAGCCAAGTAATCAATGCAGGTGTTCCCCTGGGCTCTCTGTTTGGCCCCTCGTAGTTTATCTGCTTGTCAATTCCTAAAGCTAACAACTTCAGCCGTTTATCTTGGCGTTTTGTCTGCAACAACTCATCTGTTATCAAGCATGGAAATCCTTCTTTCCTGGTGTTTAAGCCCTCCGGGATCAAACATATAAATTTTTGGAATATCACAGCTGCGTCGCAGACCAAAAAACAAGGATGATGTCTAAAGATACCTGGCTGAAATCTTGCAAACAGTTTGTGCAGGTAATTACATCAAGTCATTATGCTTCCTTTAATCCTATTGATAGGTCCAGCAAGTAACTGTGGGACAACATTTTTTGTAATTACAGTCATTAGTGTTTGCAAACCTTGAGGTCAATAATGCATGTTTCCTAAAGTTTTATGTATAGCTTCAGGTTTATGTCTAGCTTCAGTGGAAATGAGTAAGAACTTCAAATTAACATTAATCTAATACTATATCCCATACACGACCTGGAATCCACAATCCTAACAAACATCAGAGGAAATGAAGACAGAGAACATCAGGAAGTCACCAAGACTCCTACATGATTGCAACCGAGATAAATCACACCCCACGCGTTTCCACATCAATCTATAAATACCTAATTTATCAACCTATTTGTAGATATCTGGGAGGGAGAAAATAAATACTGGGGAGGACTTTAATTAAAAATTAATTTAAATTAATATTACTATATTCTATCATAGTCAATTAAAAATAAATCTGTAAACGTTTTATTTTTTCTAAAAATGCTTTATGATTCATTCAAAATAAAAATGTTATTTCAAAAAATTACATTACAAATCAGTTCCTGCAATAATGTAATAAAAAAGCCTACTTCTATTAGCCTCGAATGAAATGCTTAAATGATGTGGGATTATTAATTTTATTAAACCTGTCTTGTACTTCAGTTAAGCTCTACTGGTGCGTACAATGAAAGAAAATGGCACATTTTCATCACACTTTAAGTACTGTGGTCTACAATGTCAGAAGGCTTTCATTTGAATTTAAAGTCTCAAATTAGACTAAGCTGTGAGCTGTCAGTCAACGCTTTCAGACAAAAACAGAATAATCAAAACATGATCAAAAAATTCTGCCAATTCATTGGAAGAAGCATACATATTGAGATGCATTAATCACTAACTACCAACATTCATATTGGATTGAATAAACAAATTAATATAAAAAATTGACATAATATATTATTATATAATATAATATAAAAAATATAAATTATGCATTTTACACTCAAAGCTCAAGAAGAGACATTTAATTTTACCTGCCCTGAATAAACTACTGAATACTCCATTAAAATTCTAAGTCTGATAGACAGTGGAATGCTGTCATGCATGTTTTAAACTGTAAACTTCTATTTTACAAATTATTATATGTATATTATTTATTTATTTAGGCCTGAGGTGTTAAAGAACTTAAAATCCAGTATCTGTGGGAAAAATCTTTTCATGCCTGACATAAATGTAAAAATACATTGACATTGATAAAGACATACACCAGTATCAACCGTGTATTGCATTGCTGCATTTTAATGGACACAGCAGCAACCTTTACCTGTCAAAATTGCTAGAAAGCCAAAGAAAAAGTTAAGCAAAGGCACTGAACAATGACGTAGACTTGATAAAGGCATTCTTTGACGGACTGGACTTTGTTAAACTGTTTTTGTTATGGGCTGTTGAGAATGAGTGCATATCCATGCTCATGTGTGTGATGGCTCAGGAGGAAAACTGCATCAGGCAAGCAAGCTGACGTCACAGATTCTGCAGAGGTCATGTTCAGATATAAAAATAATACATAAAATTAGTTTCAATATACTTTTTTCTTTTTTTAGGTAAAAACTGTTATGAAAAGTTTTATGGACATATGAGGCGAGTTGAGACTGGTGTTTTGCGGGTACTATTTAATGAAGCTGCCAGTTGAGGACCTGTGAGATGTCTGTTCAGTATGGTAGTGTATATAATAAAGTCCCCAGTGACAACTTTCTTAAAATTTTGGCCTTGTAAAAGAAAAGCAGAAGATAATAGGATCTTTTGGTGGTGGATAGGAGGGCCATTTCATCAAATATGACCAAAAATAGAAAGACAATGAAAACCTGTGCGTGTACGAGGTGCTGAAGAAGTAAAGTCGATTATCCAATAAGTCTCCAATAAAATATTTAAGGGTGAACCACCAAAGCAAGCTGCCATTTCGAGGCATTTATTTTCGACAGGACCAAGCTCACACAGGACACAGGACCAAGGGGATGGTCAGATAGGATTGACGCTGCACAAAAGGGGTCCACGGGTCAGTGTAATTAGCCCTGGCAGACTCTGTGACTTCATCAGGTAGCCAGGGATCAGCAACAGGGTTCAACAGAGCTTTGATCATCTTTACTGCCTGCCATGAATGGTGAGCATTGCTGTGAACTTAATTCAATTAAACAAGTATTTGTTTGCTTTGTTTATTAGAATAATTTTATGATCATTTATAGGTGCCAATGAAAAATGTTTCCAAAACTCAGGAAGCATTTTAATATAACTATAAAAAAAACTAAAAATACAGCTTTTAAACATAATTTCCAGATTAAGAGATATAATAACCGAAGCCCTAAATAGGTGATTAAAATTGAATATAATGTCGGTATAACAACCATAAATAAAAAATAAGATATTTCATTTCAAAATGTGGGCAAGGTTCTCCACTGCAGCTATCGTCAACACACATAAATATACGTCTTCAAAACCATATCATGAGGGAAGCAAGAATACACATTTGTATTTCACCACTGTAATATGCTTCTGCACCACCTACATGATAAGCCTTCCATTTGGTTTTTGTTCAACACTTTTCTAGACTCGTGTGATTTTTTTACTCAGACTCACATTAATAAACACAGAGTTTTGTTCAAGCAAAGGGCAAAGTTGACACCTCTGTATTTTATTGCAGAGCCACATTTTCAATTATGAGGTCAGCAAGTTGATCCCTCTCGTGCTCAAGGCAACCTGTTTTGGAAGTTGACCCATATTCACAGCGTCAAAGTGAGACCATTCTTACTGACACGCAGCACAGAAATTTTCCACTCATCTTCAACAGCTCTTTAAAAATTTGATGAAATGATCAGGACTGTTGAACAGATAAAATGAACAGGCAATTGTAATAGAAAGAACACACTTGTGAGAATATCTACTAGTTTATACTAGCCTACTGGTGCTGTGGTTCATTAAATGGGTGAATTCATTTTAAACATGAAAACTTAGAGAACATCTCAACTTCAAAAAAAGAATGTTAAACATGTGACACATGCTAGCAGTCTAGCAATTCGGCAATCAGACATTCCTAAAGCAGACAATGACTTGATCCTAGGAAACCTTTTGTCTACTGTATAAATGAATAACACTTTTGGAACTGAGGAACTGAATAATCCCATCCCGCAACACTGTCATGTAACCTACTCCCCGAGTTCTCAGCCCAATGGTCTCCTCTTACAAAAACATTGCAAAGGCTGTACCACTCAAAACCTCAATAAAAAGCATTTTATTGAGTGTCCCACAATAAAATGCTTCCAACCCAACAAAAACCATTGTGTTGACCTAATCTTGTGAAATCTTTTAAATTGGACAAAAAGTCTGGAAGAACACAAAATTACAAACATTTCTCCTAACTGCAATGCAAAAGTAGAGAGGCAATCCGCTGTAGTTTGTAACAATTGCAGGACTGTTTCACAGGTTTATTAGTAAGTTTCAATGAGGGCAATGAGGACAGAAACTCAATAAAAATAATTGTGGCCATCGAGCAAACAAATAATAAATAATAAAAAAATGTGTTCAATTCTACCGTACCTTTAGGGAGTTGGTATCATTTCTATTCATTTATATCACAGTTCTGTGACATTAATCTGAGGTGGTCGACGCTTCTTCTGCACTTCATGCAGGTATAACTAACTGGAGTCTGAGCAAGAGAGAGTGTCTGCTCTCAGGTCCCCAACACACCTTGACTTTGTGACTATAGCGCCCTGGGTCTTAGTGGACCCTGCTTCTGGAAATACTGCCAGATGGGGGAGTCTGATCCCTGAGTGACTGAGTTGGCTTTGTACAGCGTTTCTGAAGAGTTTCCGCAGCCAATTTGCCCACGGAAGACCTTTTATTATCCTGCTGATCCCCACGGTGAATTTGTGGCTTTATATATCGAGTAGAGTAGCGAAATAATAACTTTCAAGCACCAGCTTAATTCTTTCAATACCCATCATCCCCTTGCACAGCACAGGTCAAACACGATGTCCGCCGCCTTGACATTGTACTTTGAGCGGTACGTGACGGGTTAGGACCTCAAACACACTCGCATGCAAGTCCGTGGCGGCTCAGCTGATAAATAGATATTGATTTTTACATATAACTCTTATCAAAGGAATTTATTGAGGAGTCAATGCCTGTTCGCATAAGGATCACAGCAGGGCAGCTGGAAGGATTTATGTGAAATCCAGTGTTTGAAAGACTCCTGTTGTAAACTCCCTCCTGGCAATTCCATTGAGTCCTTTATTTAGGACTGAGAAAGCCACTGTGCTTAATGTCAATACTGTCAGGCCAACTATTTCTCATTACCTGATCTGGGATTTGTTCATTCTTACAGCACGGGAGTGGGAAATAGTAATTTGCAGCTGAGGGATTCTAGGTCATTGTGTCACTCAAAGTATCAAAATACACAATGCTTGAAATACAACTTAGCTTGCATTTTTAGCTGAGACTATGATCTCTGTCAAATCTCACACGTGTGCAGCATTCCACCCCTCGATAGAGAAGTTGTTACTGGGGTGGAGTGCAAAAGGGGAATTCTTGTTCTACTTGAACTAGCATGTGGCTGTTGCGTAAGTCTCTGAGTCCCTCAACTTATGGGTTCATTTAAATGCACTGGCATAGCCTAAATCATGTATAAAAAATGGAAAACCACATGCAGTTTTATTTTGAATTGGCATAAAATTCCTCCTCAGTGAAGGAAAAGGGATTAGGATTTGAAACTGTCGGCAGTCAATACAGGTTCTTAAAAGGTTTAATTGAAACATTTAACCCAGCCGCATGGGTAACAACAATGAAGTCTTACACTTTCAAAACACACAGGATTCCATGACTGCACTTGTTAGTCATGCAAAGTAGGTAGCTTTTATCCTGTGCTGTTAAAACTTCTTCAGCAAATATTGTACCACATGTCATAAATAAGTGGATATGATCCTTCATGGCTTTCATATTTCACGCAGTTCTATGTGATTTTTAGCTCGTTGTTACTGTGTTGGGAAGAGCCTGTATGTAGTGCAGGACCATCACCGTCTCTGCTCGCTGCTAAACAGCCAAGTTGGGACAGTGCCAATATCTTTGGCACACTAAGCGATACTACCCTCTGTGGAAATACTTATTTTTATGTTTCTTTCAGTCAGGTTGCACTTGCAAAAACAAAATGCTGTTTTCCTTAAAAAAACAACAAAGGATCTAAGTATTAGAAAGTTTTCTTTAATATCATCATGAGTTGTAGTGCTTAACAATTTCAATAAAACAAACTACGATTCTTAACCATCCCCCTAGAGGGAGGTACCCAGGTCCAGTGATATCAAACTCTGATCCTTGGGATTAGTCATACAGTGTGTGCTCACATTAACTCTGCAAAACTAAAAAACTAAAAATTCACTAAATCTTTCTAAAGTACCCTTACAGCGGCATAGATAACGCTTAGGAAAAAGTGTACAATGCCCTCTCTTTCTACACTGTCTCTCACAGGGCCACAGTAGGCTTAATTCGGATGTTAAACTGGGACATTTTGAGGATTTAAACAGGAATGCAAAGGAATGCGTTCCCGCTCAGTGTACAGTCATAAACAAAAAGTGATCACAAAAGAGGGCCTCATATCACCAGCTGACAGTGATTAAACAAAACTGACAAACCTAAATACAGATGTATTAAAAATGGACAAACAAAGAAATACAATGTTCTTAAAAGAAAATTGCATTTCACAGCCAGTTTTCGGAGGTAATGATCAACTCCATATGATGCAGATGTCAAAATAAATACTCAATATTCCCATTGTTAGAAGCATTTTTTGCCAATGTGTTCTTCCAAAGGGACGTTTGGAGATGAAACAATGAGGAATAAACCTCAAGCAATTCAAGTATGTGAATGTGTGACCATTTTGATTATTTCGTCATTCAAAAAGATACAACCAAATTTCCAGTTGCTTACCTGGGTGGAATGTGGGAGGCGCATGCCCTCAAAAGCTGCAATTATGACCACAATTACGTGGCATTATGACCCACCTTTGGTGCTTGGAAATTGCTCTTCAGATAGCTGAGCTTCACAGCTTTTACTTTTGAATGTGCAGGTCTTAAACACATGACTACTAGGCTGCCTGGTTTTCTTCTGCTGAGAAGATTACGCGTCAGCTGTGAATCATGAATGCTCTCGGTAAAATGGTTAAAAAGCAGTCCTGGAACTTCAGCTAAAGAAGATGTTGTTTCATTTTCTCATTCATGTTAGTGGAAATATGAATATGTGTATTTGACCAATTTTTAAAAAATCTGTTGTTTACACTATAATGCTGAGTCTGAAGATCTTTTTAAGGAACCTAAGTACAATCTTCTCTTCTCAATTATTTTGATGTATTCAACTGGGGGGGGGGGGGGGGGGGGGGGGGGGGGGGGGGGGGGGGGGGGGGGGGGGGGGGGGGGGGGGGGGGGGGG
>JAOYSI010002660.1:0-10436 GCA_025775065.1 Hiodon alosoides
TGATGGAGATGATGCTGAGGGTGACTATCAGGGGCAGGGACATGTCCCAGTTCTGCTGCTCCTCGTTAATCCGGGGCACGCCCTCCGGTAAGGCCCCGGAGTAAGCTTTAATCACCAGCTTGGCCACAGCGGAGAGGGTGGGCATGCCATGGTCGGTTACCTTAATAACCAGCTCGCCCGCAGGAGCCATGTCCTCCCAGAACGGATGGGCGGTCCTGATCTCCCCGGTGGTGGCGTTCATCTCGAACAGGCGCTCCTCGTTGCCGTCGGAGATCTCATAGGTCAGGCGACCGCTCTCCCCGTAGTCGCTGTCAACCGCCTTCACCGTGGTCACGATGTAGCCCACGCCCACATTCCTGGGCACGTGGATTTCGGCACTGTCGTTCTGCAAGAGAGGCAGCACGATGACCGGGGCGTTGTCGTTGACGTCCACCACACTGACTCTGACCGTGGCATTGCCCTCCTGGTGAGGCGACCCAGAGTCCTTGGCCAGGACCTTGAACTCAAAATACTTCGTCTGTTCGTAATTGAATGACCGTAAAGCGTAAATGGCGCCGTTCGTTGGGTTGACGGACACGTAGGTGTAGATGGACACGTCTCCGACATTTGAGGGCAGAATGGAGTAAGACACGGTTCCATTCTGACCCAGGTCTTTATCAATAGCCAAAACTGAGCCTAAATACTCTCCTGGGATGTTATTCTCGTGCACCTGAAGGAAATACACTGCTTTTGTAAAATGGGGCACATTGTCGTTTTCGTCCAAGATCTTAACTGTAAACGATTTCGAGGAATTCAGCGGCGGGACCCCGTTGTCTTTGGCCACTATGGTGACATTGTACTCGTCCTGCACTTCCCTGTCCAAGGGCCTGTCCGTGACTACAGTGTAGAAATTGTCGTAGTTCTCCTCCAGTCTGAAAGGCACGTTGCCTAGCACTCGACACTGGTGCTGGCCGTTTCTCCCCGAGTCTTTATCGGTGACTCTCACCAGCGCGATGACGGTTCCTGGAGGAGCTGCCTCACTGATGGCCCCCTGTCGAACAGAAACGAAACCTATCGATGGCGAGTTGTCGTTCCTGTCCACCAGTTTGACCGTGACTTTACAGTGGCCGGGAATTGGGTTGGGCCCCATGTCCTTAGCCTGAATGTCAATCTCTACGATCGGGCTTTCTTCATAGTCAACTTCGCCCTGGATCCTTATGACGCCCGTTCTGGGGTCAATAGAGAACAGCTCTCGGATCCGGTCGGGTGTGTAGCCGCTGAAGGAATAAAGCACCTGCCCGTTGCTGCCCTCATCGGGGTCTGTGGCATTTAAATCGATTAAAACCTTTCCAGGGGGTGAGTTTTCGGGGATCTCTATTGTATAGGCAGGCTGTTCAAACACTGGACTGTTATCGTTGGAATCCATAACCTTAACATTGATTTGCATTGTCCCCGACCTAGGATATTCTCCACCGTCAGTCGCTGTTATTATCAGGGTGTGATGGCTCAGTTCCTCTCTGTCTAAAGGTCTCTGAATAACTAACTCCGGGAACTTTGTTCCATCACCCCTCGATTTCACGTCCAGAGAAAATATATTGTAATCGTCACGCGTGATCTGGTAGGTTTTCAGCCCATTCTGCCCCGAGTCCGCGTCGTGGGCATTTGTCAGCGGGAAGCGCGTGCCGGGGGCGGCATTTTCGGAAATATCAATGTCTATTTGATCCGACGGAAAGCTGGGCGAATTGTCGTTTATATCCAGTATTTCCACCTTGACCATGCATATCTCTTTGTCGTTGGCGAAGACTTCCATAGAGAGCTGGCACTTAGGGCTTCTTCGGCACAGCGTTTCCCTGTCGATCCGTAGCTTGGTGTACAGTAGCCCGCTCTCGGGATCCACGTCTATGAGATGAGGAGCCGAGTTCTCCAGCACTCGAAAGTTGGATTTTTTCCCCCTCTCTAATGTTCCGAGTCTGGCATCTTTGGCAATGTTCCCAATCACGGTCCCCGGTCCTTGCTCCTCCGGAACAGAATAATTTAGATTCTTTAAAGTCAGGGCATGAGCCCACAACAGAAGGAAACAAAACACGGAAAGATACATCCCCCTTTACCGTCAGCGCTTTTATTTTCGAGGCGGTTCACGCTTACGACCTGTTGAATTGTTCAGCGAACTGACAATTCCTTTCTGTAATTGTCCTTGGAGTTAATTAATACTCATCTCTTTGTCGCTACTTGTAAGAATCTTCTTCCTTATTCGCTTTAACCTCTTTTTTTATTTCAAACGGTGGTGCTGTAAACCTCATTTAAATTCATCTGAACGCCCAGAGTCCTCGCAGCCATAATCGCAATCCTTGTCCACAAATGAAACAGCCGTACTGCGTGCGCTAGTCTGAAACGCAGAAGAAATCAAATGTCTAACCATCAGAACGTAAAATACAAACAACACTAAAATTACGTATTGGTTTCCTTCACTAATATACGCAAAAATATGCTAATCTTTTTTTTTCTACAATAAAAAAATTTCATGCACAAATGTAGCGCACAGATAACTGTTAAATTAGACTGTTATCCCCCCCCCAAAGTAACAGGTAAATACAATTATAAAGGAACTAATGGTTGGTAATTCTCAATTAAATGGAAACGTGAAGTTTATTATATAATTTTTATTGTAAAATATAAATGCGAACGCACACACAGCCGCTTAACCGTGACCCGATCTTCAAGATCAATACAAATGTGTACAAATAAGCAACCTTTACCCATTCAGCACAGCACAATCTAATAGATAACAACACGAATTTAAAACACAAAAACAAAACATAGACATTTGCGACAGAGATATTTTCCCGACGGGGCTCTTTTTACTAGAAGCTGTTGCATCCACTCGATTTACTGCTGGTTCAGCCAAAAGCGCAAAACCCTTCGGATAAAATCAGCATACCAGCGATTCCCAAACCTTTCATCGACGTAAGGTAATTTAACAGTAACTTACCCTGAAATGTTCCGTCTAAAAAAACTCCCTCTGTAATGATTCCCTCTGTAATGGGTTTAGATTTTTCGCAACTCAGAAACCACAAACTGAAGCGCTCACCAGCGTACAAGAAACTGGTTCAAAAAGTATGCCTGTGTAATATCAATGAGCCGGACTCTGTACATTTCCCTCAGATTATAATGCAGTGCTTTGCCTCCGCTCACTGTACCGCCAGTTACATTATTCAAATAACACTTTTTCCATTTAAAGAAGATTGTTTTAAAATAAGCTAAATATCCAGAGCGTGTTTTAGAAATTTGTTCGGCACTCTCACATGCTGCATTGATGCGGGGTAAAACACCCCTGTGACAGCTGTGACATTGCCGTACTAAATCAAGTGATTACGACGAAAAAATAAATACAAATTAAAGGTCCTTTATAGTGATGTTTCAAAAACTCCTGCAGCAATACTGTCTGTTGACTTGCCTTGTTGTATCAACAGTTGAAAATGCCAGGATAATAATTTTAAAAGCCGCAGCTCTCCTTCCGACACACTCTCGCAGTCTCTCACTGACTAACTCAGTTTACCTCATAGTGCATTAAAGCGTTGTTACAGATCTAGCGCCGACCAATGAACGGAAGAGGCACGCTGCTACAAGGAGTTTTTTGTCCAATAGAATTTGAAAGTTTTGCATTGTAGGAGGGGTTAACAAATCAGTTTAGCGAATGCATTATTTGACCAGTTAGTTTTTACGAGAGAGTTACGGGCTGTGTTTGAAATAATGAATCCAAACGTTTTTTATTTCAAATGTAAATACGTGTAATTGGCACGCGTCGAATATGGTCAATGTGGAATAAAGTAATTCGAAATTATTTACACGTATTATGCATCCAGAATTTCATCAGATATAAAGATCGTTCTATGATGTATTTAGGGTCACTGTATAGAACACCGTTACATCTTGTTATAAAAAAGAAAAAAGTTAAAATAATAGATTTTTATAGAAACAATAACAATCAGTTATCATGCCGCCAAACACCCAACCCCAGTGTTTTTGTTTTTAAAAAGCTCCCTTGATCATATCGTTTATTTATTTATTTATTTTTCAAAAATAGAAATAATGCGCTATAACAAATAAAATTTGATCGATTGATTGATTAATTAATTAATTTTAAACCTCGACCTCACATGACTATGAATGTGATACAAAATGACTGAAATTTCTAAATAGTTTGTAAGCATCTAAAGGTCCCTTTGTCAGCAGTGGGGAAAGTATTCCTGGATGGGGGCTTCTTCATAGCCTGGAGATATCCATTATAAGTGTTCATCTTTATGGATGAAGTCCGGGAGCTGTCCAAAGCCTGGCAGGCAGAGGATCAGTGACCTCCACAAGCCAGCCAAGACATGGTTGCTAAAATAAAACAAAAATTTCAAAACGAAACAAAGAATCCTCAAAATGGAATGCTATTACCTGTCTGGGTTGGGATGCAAGCCTAGTTTACCATGGCTTGTCATGGGGAAAAAAAGTGGCTCTCCAACCTTTTCAGCTGGGTCTCTCCACTCTCAGAAGGCAAACTCCGAGGAAAACACCTGGAGAAAATGAGATCTCTTGGGACATCCCAAGATCTCGGGTAAATATAAAAAGCTAAAAAAACTACCCTTTGATATCAGCCGCATTTGTCTGGTTCAAAGCCTTTTGTGAGAGCACAGAAGAAGCAGTTTAAATTTTAAGGACTGTCAACTGTGCCAGTTGTTCCCTGCTGCTCGGGGACTGAGTGATGACTGAGTGATGTCTGGGGATGGAAGGAAGTGAGTCAGTCAGTAGGCGTTTCCCCGGGGCTCCTCACCAAACAGCGCCCCCTGCAGGAACGTAGGCGCCGGCAGGGTTCACTGAGCCGTGGGAAGAAAAGCAGCTCTCCTCCAGTTATTGCCCAACGCCCAGCATAGGCTATGTTCCCTTCTGTGTTTTGCGTGCCTGATGGCTTGAAGGTGCATGGGTCGGTGGAGTTAATCTGCATGATTTTTGCCTCGTTCCCCTGTGGGTTGGTATGGTTTGTGGTGGGGGCGGGCGAGACAATTGGCAATTCAGCAAAGTTACTGACAAATAAATCATTTCAATCTATCCATCCGCAAAACGTTATTTTTGCCAATGAAGACTGACAGTAGATCACATTTCCAAGAATGTCGCCACCTACCCGGTTAGCTCAGGATTCAGACTGACATTGTTCACTCTTCAGCCCCCTATGTCTGTGTGAAGCAGGCAAAGTGTTTGTGAATGGGCTTCAGAAAACAGCCGCTGGGTTGAGTAGTTACTCACAGCTAGGCATCTTTGTTACAACCAGCAGCATCTTTAGCTATAGTTCTGAACATCCACAGTTATATCCAGACCAGTAACCCAGTGGGCTATCTCCCTGTCTGTTACCATCCCTTAATGACTCTCACTCAGCAAACGGCTCCGTAACTAAGCTCTCAGTACCTAAAAAAACTCAAACACATGGGTTAATACACTGAAGTGTGGCCTAAATGCTCAGATCGCCCAATGTCAAGTCAGGATACTACCTCAGCAAAGCCAGAGGAAACCAATGTTGCTGGAGTAGAAATAGAAACCTTTTTGCTTTTTGTAGAGAAAGAGCAAGTTGAAGCATAATCATTATATACAATTTTTTTTACGTGGCAGTGTCTTAGAAACGTATTCTTGAAAGAAAAATCTAGGCCCCAATTTCCCACAGGAGCAATACAATGAGTATTGTGTTTTTGTTCAAGAGTAATAAGATGAAGAAAACCCCTCTGGTTAGCGAGGGACTGCTAAATGCACCCCTGTCTCGTCTCTCGACTTAATACAGCTGCTTTCAATAGCCCTGTAGCCACTGCCAATCAGATCACTTCATGCAAATGTTTATCCTGGTCCAGTCTAATGACTTTTGCACATAGGTTGTGGCAAGGCTTATGAGCAAATTATGCAAAATGTAGCTCAATTCTTTGGGAAACTTTAAAATTGAAAATTATAAGACTGCAAATGACATAATGTGTCACATCTCCAGTTGACATGCATGTATTTAAAATATAACAAGCTAATTCATCTGGAACCAGGGAAATCCGATACTCCCACTACAATACATCACCACATTAAAATTTCATATGGCAGTTTTGGGTGTAAATAACTAGTCCGGGCTGTGAAAAAGCTCTGAATTGGCTTCTAAAAGACCATGTGGCTGTACAGACCATGCCGGCCAATCACAGTCCAACAGAGAAACCGAACAGTATAACTCCATGTGTGTCCATTAGCTTAGCTAACTTTTCGGTTTGACGTTTATGGTTAGGGTTAGGGTTTTAATTCCAACCAACCTACGCAGCCCTACATAAGTAAAGGGTTAGGGTTAGGCTTTTGTTCCCAACAAACATATGCAGCCCAACATAAGTAAAGGGTTAGGGTTAGGCTTAGGGTTGGAGACAGGGTTAGGGTTTTACTCCTAGCAAACCTATGCAGACCTAAATAAGTAAAGGGTTAGGGTTAAAAGCGGTTTGCCTTTTTTATTGCTTTGCGAACAGCAGCTGTGTTTATACTATAGATTATATATCAGATTTTATGCATTTTATATTATATATTATGACATTGGCTTTATGCTGGCGTTGTGTGTGACCCAGTTTGGAACTCACGATCCAACTTTGTCCTTACATTTGGAAGTTTTAACTCGTGAACCTGCCGAGAATTTCTTTCTTATTATTCTCCGACAGACTTTCCTCCGAATAAAACATCAGTTTTAATGCAGTAGCATTTATTCTTGTCCATGTTTCAGTATCTTACACATCACATGATTTCATGCATGAATTAATGACCAATCGTTGCGCTTTGTTTTGTTTTTGTCCTGTGTACGTCACTTTGTCAGAGGGAAAATAAGACTTTCCTCATACGCATGAAAGACACAACACTCTATCCAGAGGGACACTTGACATGGCGTAAGTCTATAAACCGTTTCCTCCGAGTGACTTAAGACCTGCATGCAGAGGATTTGCTCTTCAGAGACAGGATTCAGAAATGTGATACATGTGGTACTGAAATCAAGTCCCGAGGCCATGATTAGAGTTTAGACAATGGCGTGCATATATAAAGGGTGGTGATACGTTGTGGCATTTGGGAGGGTTAAATGATCCCCCCCTGGAGGAAGCACAGGGATTTTTTTTAGAGGGTTTTTTGTACTTGACTTGACTTTGAACCTGTTGTTTTCAGTAGCTTTCACAATGAGACAGCTCCAGTAAAATTATGAGTCTCATTATTGACAGCAAGTTAGTGAGGATTTCGATGCATTAGGATTATCTGTAGTGCACTGATTCACCGGTTGTTTTCAGAGCCATTGCTTATTGTTCTACGGTTCAATCAGATTCCCAAAAAATCTAAATAAAATAACGATAAAAATACAACACGCTCTCGGAAAGCGAATGATTGCTTTTGACATGGGACGGGGCCGTCTTGTCTTGTCGCATGTTCCTTTTCACGTACCTATGTGTTTGGGTGCATGTTGTATCATTTAAAGCTGGTTTCTTTAATATTGCTGGTGTCAGGTTCTTCAGTTCCAGAATTCCTTTAGTTTGACCAGGGTAGATTTTGATAGGTGCTCAGGGGGGTGACATGAGGTGCATTTAAGACGGGATAAGAGGACGATGGCTCGTTACAAGACAGACTTTATAAATGTGAACCCCCCTAACCAGGAAATGCATTATTTTTACACTTAGGGTTAGAATATTGTGTTGTATCATGTATGCATATATTTCGTTTATATTTTGTGTATGTCTTATGCCACGTGGCTTGCATATTTTATATTTGAATGAGGTAAATGTTCTTCTGAAATTCTGGTTAGATACTAACCGAGGGGCAAGGCTTTGTCGCGGCACCATGGATACAGAGAAAATTAGGAAGTCTGGGCCCACGGTGTTCTGGGAGGTCTCTCGCTTGTAAATCCGATGTTTGCTCAAAAGGAGTTCATTCCTGTGAATAACCCCTAGGTCGTCTGGACCTTCGTGTTCCAGGAAAATTTTTCCCTGGGGCAGACCGGGACCCGGTCATCTTTCGGACCTTCTGGATAGCCTCATCCTCAGAGAATTCTTTTGGACGCTGTCATCCGACATTGCTGATCCGATTACACAATTGAAATATTTTGACTGTTCCATATACCCTTGATCTGAATGGGTATTTGTTAACAGTTAATGTAGACTGTGAAAACATTTCATTAGATAAAGGTTCTCATGTATTGTTTCAGCTGTATCTAATGTTTGTGTTTGTACTTTTGAATCTGACTATGCTGCCAGAAAATTTGAAATAGCAATGTGGATGAACGTTGCTTTGCAGCCGAACAGCATGTCCTGTTTGATCACTGCCAATGCTGAACACACAGAAGGCCGTTAAAAAACCCAGCTGAGTAATTCCAGGGAAAACCCTGTAACTTGATATGGACGAGAAGGCGGTCAGCTGCTGGGGTAGTGGTTAAGGTCACAGCCTAGTATTCTAAAGGTTGCTGGTTCATGTCCCACTCCAGCTGTTGTATCCTTGAGCAAGATACTTATCCTGAAATGCTTCAATAAGATATCCCAATGCGTAAGTGGATGAATGTTGAAATTGTAAGTTGCTTCGGTTAAAAGTGTCTGCTAAACAGTTAGATTGTAAACGATAATTCTATGGATACATTTCTGAATCTAGTTCATTTCAGTACTCAGAACCCTTTCACCTTTGGGGCATGTAGTATTTCAAAGTACTGGAACACCTTTTGAGTAGATGATCATTTTGTCATGTGTAATACGTTTTGAGAATTTATTTTCCTCAGTTCCATGGAAGATTTATAAAAAACTTTAGAATGTGTTTGGTGATTTTTAATGTGAAGTACGCCACATGGTCAACGCCTCTCAGAGTTTCCTCTGGGCTTCTTTCATTTCACTACAGGCACACAGGCTTTAGTGCGATCCGGAGATACGTCTGACAAAGCGACATAGCGTAGGTTGAACATATCTTTGTAGTTGTTTTTCAGGAATATTTTAGCCTGTGAGAGATTGAACTACAAAGAATTGATAGCAAAGACACATTTGTTATTATTATTATTTTTGCCAAATAGACCCCATTACCCAGAATACCTTCAACACACATTTCGCACCTGGGACATTTTCTGCTTATTTGTCTGGGATAAAGGATCCTTTTATTGTATCCTGCACAAGGCCAGAAAATTGCCCACCATCCTCTTTACATTACAGCCCAGACCTATTTTATTCTTGTTTTTTTTTTTTTTTTTCTGGTTAGGGGCAATATTTAAAAGGAACATAAAGACTGCAGAATTGCAGGGTTTGCAGAACTACAGCCTAAATTGGGTATTGACTGTGGAACAATGAACCCAGATCCTGGTTTTTAGAATAATGAGCGTGGTCAGGAAAATTGTTACTTAATACCCCTATGTCACTGGACAACAGTAAAAGAGAACATTTAAATGTTTCTTTAGCATATTATTAAATAAGATTGTGGAGTGTCAAACTAAGCGTATAAATTAAGAACACTCATTAAGGTTATCTGCGAGACATTCTTTTCGTAGTAGGAAAACCGAAATATTAATTCAACAAAGAGTAAAAAGTCTTTTTTTTTTTTTTTAATACTTTAAAATGTAGTGTTTATTTACAAGGCTACAAGGCTTCGTGGGTCAGTGTTTCTCCTCTCCATTGACTTTATGAGATGCAGCTGCTAGGGATTTTAGTAAATGCTTTCACAGAGGAAAAAAGTCTAGATAATTAATCATGGTATGAGTAATGATTAACCCCTCTGCTCCTATGTCTGCCTATTCTTGAAACAGTATTTTTCAGACTCAGTTCAGACTCAATAACACAAGGCATAGGGCAGGCATCAAGCTAGAGGCGGCGTGAACGGGTCTTTGTAGTGCATTTAAAAAACATAAGATGCTTCACAAGTGTTCATTCCTGCTGGAGTGGGAACAACACGGAGAGTGTGACTGAAAAAACGGCCTACCAAATGACAAGCTCACACTTAATTAAGAGTCTGAGTGAAAGCGATTTGTGGTGCACACCTGCTCGTTTCTCATTGTTCTCATTTCACTTCACTGAACAGTCCTCACACGCGTTTGGATATCCGGCCGGGCAGGAGGCTGGAGTCCTGGACGCGAATAGGCTGACCTTGGGGCCTTCCTGCAGGTTCAGGGGCCTTCACCCTGGCAGACACTGGTCCTTCCTGCAGGTTCAGAGGCCTACTCCCTGGCCTACACTGGGCCTTCCTGCAGGTTCAGGGGCCTTCTCCCTGCCAGACACTGGGCCTTCCTGCAGGTTCAGGGGCCTTCACCCTGGCAGACACTGGTCCTTCCTGCAGGTTCAGGGGCCTACTCCCTGGCAGACACTAGGCCTTCCTGCAGGCTCAGGGGCCTTCTCTCTGCCAGACACTGGGCCTTCCTGCAGGTTCAGGGGCCTTCACCCTGGCAGACACTGGTCCTTCCTGCAGGTTCAGGG
>JAOYSI010002661.1:0-15836 GCA_025775065.1 Hiodon alosoides
AGCTAGTTTTTTGGTTGTAGCCTCTGAGCTCACACAGGATCTTGCAGAGAAAATACAGACCCCTTTGCCTGCATCAATTTTCTCAGGTACACTGTTTTGCAGTTTTATTAGAAAAATGGCAGGTAGATTTTTCCTAGCATCATGGAGAATTTGCCACAGTACTTCTACAGACTTTGGATGTCTGCCTTGCTTCTGTCTGTCCAGGTAATCACAGACAGCCTCGATGACGTTGAGATCAGAGCTCTGTGGAGATCATACCATCTGTGGCAGAATTCCTTGTTCTTTCTTTCAGAAAACGAACGTTTGGACATCTAAAAATATATTTTTTTTCTACTAACACACTAATGCAGAATACAACATGAAAGACTTTTTTGTAAAAAAGCTAGGGTGCCTAAGACTTTTGCCCAGTACTATATATTCATGTATACTTAATGATGTATTGCACATTTATGGTTATGTAGAAGTGCAAAGGAAAATGTTTTCAGTTATATATGATTTTACTGTTACTTTTGGACACAGTTTAGGGACTAGAGTATGTGCTCAGCATAGGTTTTATTGATAGACATTTTCAGTGTCCAAATGATTTTAAACATTGGTGTCAATCATCCCAGATACATTTAAAAGAGAGGCCTTTTTTTAGTGGAGTGTTTATTTGCGTGTAGGAAAGCATGTGTTTGAGTACATTAAATCTTTATCAAAATCTTATTCAATTTCCAAAGACCAAATGGCAAAAATCCATGCCATTTATAACATTCTCCTCTTTTCTTAATGGGGAAGACAGGGCCTTCAGGACACCCAATCGAAGTTATTTGTGCTAAAGCCGCAAATAATAAGCTCATATTCTTGACGTATTATCCATAATACTTTTTAAGAGCGCAGATTTGGATAAACACAAACAGTCCAACGGAGCCACCTCGGGTAGCCCTGCCCCTTAAACCTGTCAGTTATCTTGAGGTATCCTGCCCTCGTTGTTCAGGTGAAAGACCCAAGTGGCTCCGGTCCTTCTTAGTTACCCGGCACTGCCAGGATGTAACCAGAGCGGCTCTTAGTGAAGTCTGGGTGTGACTGGTTGATCTTGCTCTCCACGACGACAGTGCACTTTTTACCGTGCATGCTGCACTGAATGGGACTGACAACGTTGACTTGCAGCTTCCTCTTTTCACTACAGAGAGAGATTGAGAGATAGGACATAATTAGTGTGGTCAGGCAAAACCTTTAATCACTTGTTGTTTATGAGCTGAAAGGTGATTTCTGGCTGTTATTCTTGCTACTGTGCTCTCACTCACTGCCATCCCCAAAACATTGGGTGATGGGGATCAATTGGAACCTTTCCTTTTCGTTCTACACCTTTGCGCTGGACATTTACTGTATACGATTAATATCATTCTCTGTTGGAAGCTAGGATAAGAGATGTGTTCCATTTTTTCCCCCACGCTTATCGTTGCTCTAATGTAAAAAAGCTTGGTAAATTAGGGTCAGGTGCAGGGAATAAAAGGACAGCAGCCAGCCTCCTCAGGGCTACAAGAGGGGAGCCTGATTGAGGGTTATGTAGTCAGGCTGTCTGTGGGAATTTACCTGATTTAGTTTGAATTTTGTGTGAAAACATTATTTTTTTCAGTGTCTGGGTCTGTGTTTTGGGGGCAAACAATCCTATGGGAGAGTGGAACTCAAGCTACTGAGGACCTGAGTAGGAAAGGACCCTCCTCTGCATTCAGTGCATAGAACAATGCTGATTTTTTACATGTATAAATCACCCTCAGAGGTTAGACCATTTTCTTACCAAACCTAGACAGGTTTTTGGGTGAATAAGCATTTTGCACTACCCTCTCACTCAGGGGATCAATAAGGGGAAACATAAAACCAGGGAGATGGAGAGTGAGAGATCGATATATTGATGTGACTAGAAGTCGTTTACAAACTAAAACCGTGCAGCTCTGTTAAACACCACATTTCTGGGAAACATAAATAACTAAGCATATATTATCAGAAATTGATGAAAAATTCAGGATAGATCCCCCACCTGGAAAATTTTGGCATTTGAAACTTTTCTTT
Organism: Hiodon alosoides; assembly: GCA_025775065.1. NCBI lineage: Eukaryota > Metazoa > Chordata > Actinopteri > Hiodontiformes > Hiodontidae > Hiodon > Hiodon alosoides. The sequence goes on from JAOYSI010002661.1 coordinate 2,053, forward strand.
CCCAGTCAATTATTTTGGAAAAAGCAGCCTTCTGGTCTGGAGGTAAACAACTTTGGTAGAAGAAAAGGTATGGATCTGTTCCATCGACTTTATAAAATCTTCTATCAAAAATACAAACTATGAGGCTATCTTGTAGGGGTGATTGGACCCACCACCAGGGCCATCAGTAAAGTGATGAATAAAAGTAAAGTGTTGTTGAGTAAAGTGTTTTTTATAAACAAAAAGCATCGGAAAGCTAAGAAAACTTAGCGCAACAGGGTTGTATCGAAAAAAATCAGCAAAAAACCAAGCAATCATTTTACATAACTTCCTTAACAGTGCTTATGTGTCTATACATTTCCAATCAAATGGATGCTATGGTGCTCTCAGTTACCGTGGCAACCCCTTAACTCTTCCATCTGTCACTGGTACCCATATCAGCCAATGGTAGGTCATCATCGATTACTGTCCATCTCCCTCCCTACCAGTCTCTTGCACTCTTTTTCTATTTCTGTCTCATCCAACAGCAAGAAGAGTGCAAAACAATCTCACTAAGAAATGGGAGAGATGTAGCAGATGTGGAATATTTTAACCTCTTTAACACAAAGCCTGGGCCCAATTTTAAGAGTGTTCCCCAAGCGTGCATCTGTTGACTGTCCCATTTACTTTCGATCGCTGATTTAAAACATAAGTGGGTCTCTGTCAGGGTATTTTGTATTTACCTCAAATTAATTATGGGAAGAAAGGTTAAGACACTCTGAGGACTTTCTTACAAGAAATTTCATTTAGCAGAACCCATTGGTCAATCTAGTTTAATCTAGTACTTAACACTATTGCATGTGGTAACATTAGAAACCTATTTTTTATTCTGAATGACAGGCAGTTACAACTATTAATTATTAAACATATTATTAAGGAAAATGTATAATAACTTAAATGAAAATCAGACATTTTTAGACTTCATTATAATCATTATAAATACTGAAGACAACCATATTGTAAAAGCTTTACAGCGTTAAGCTAAGAGCTAAATGCTAAGAATGTACTTTGTGAAATACAGGTATTCATGTTTTCTCCTAGTGAACTAATTCTTATAACATACGATGCGTTCTATTCAAATGTTTGGTCAACACAGTTTTAAGGATCTTAAATAGAGTGCAGCACTGATTCACCTATATTTATGAACTAATACTGAATGCAATTAAAGTTTAATATTAGTTCCCTTAACATTTTTTTACAGATTTAAACTGCAGGTTGTAAAATTGTGTTCAAAACCTGCACATACTAACAATGGACATACTCCAACTATCCTAATAGTCAATGTTATACAGCAAAAAAAGTAGCCCACACTTCACACAAAACACAAATTTCCCAGATTTTTGTCAGCATAAAATATCTGTTCATTGTATTCTTCTATTTTCTGCCTTTGTCGCTGCTTTTCAGTCGGGGATCAAACAATCAAACAAATAAAATTTGATTGATTGAAACAAGGCAGCAGAGAGACAGGCGGAAAAAACAAAAATACAACGAGCAGACCCTGGAAAGGGCATCTTGTATGCCTGAAGAAAACTAGCCAGGAACAGCAATATCATAAGCTACGCTGAGAAACCTCCCTCAGAACCAATAGCCACCTTCAACTCTTCACCACCATTAACAGAAATTGAAGGTATATTCACTCAGGCCACATCGCTAGGTTACTGAGTACGGGGGAGGGAAGCGAGGTGTAAGGGTAGAATAAACACAGTGAGCAATATACACTGAGAATGTCTTGTGACTGCTTTTTGTTTCTAAACTTGAACATCTGCCATGAAACACAGCTCACCTTTTCAAGGTCTCCTTCATACAAGTAGTCATGCAAGGGATCACTAATGCTTCTAATCACAAAAATGACCTAGAAAGGGTTAAACTATCTTTTGAAAGCTTTTGAAATCCATCATCAAAATAACAAACCTAAGAGCCCTGAATTATCAAGTTAGATAATTAGATCCTATTGTTAAGCAAATGGTTAATTATGAATAAACGTCTAAGGGTCATGTCTTTCCTGACTACCTTCAGACTCAACATAGAGCATAAGTGGATATTTTTTTTGGCTAAATACTTCTCGATAGCAGGAGTGCAGAATTTATAGAGTATTAAGCAAATAACTGCAAATCACATACAGCATAATCTACGAAGCAAAATGATGTCCAGGAGGACAACAAACAAACCCAAGATGCAGATAATAAGAAATGTATGCAGTCAATAATAAGGCTAAAATACCACAAATCAAGAAAGACAGATTTGTATTCCTGGTTGATCATACTCTAATGATCAATAGTCTCTCGACCATTCCTGTTAAAATTTCTCCCAAGGGCCATATCGAGTTCTAAGCATTTCAGGGGTTTCTAATGAATAGAACCTAAAATTTCCGACCCTCGCAATCCCCCACATCCAACCTGTCTACAGGCTTGTCAAATACTGCACTCCAACTGTAGATTGATCACAGAATGTCCAAACATTCTTTTTTCTAAAATCACCGTGATTAACAAAAAACTTTTATTTTTGGGGGCAGTCAAAAGAAGTCTCCACATTTTGAACAGAACACATCAGACCAGAACTGAATGTTATTAGCTTTGCACATGTCTGTGCATTATAAATGTCCTGCAATGTCTATTTAACATCATGTCTTGTTACACTATTAAAAATGGTTGCTTTTTAAACTTGACTGGTGTTCAAAAGGCATACAAATGTTTTTGTTAAACAAACTGATTCACAGTAGGCATTTTTTTATCCATAATGGGTTTTGATTCTAATAATTTAAGTAAGAGTGTTTATTGATTGTTACTGTGTAGAGTGAACTATTTCCCATCAAGAGATCCAAGTTAAAGGGTCTTACTGTGTTGAAAAAATCAATTAAACTAGGTTAAGTAAAAGACGGGACAGTAAACATCTCCCACAAAGTAACTGAAAATAATACCTATAAAGAACATTTAAAACTGAGCTTGACTACAAAAAATGTTTATTATGCCCCAAAGCTTGCTTCACAGAAACAACCCTTTACATTCAATATTTATTAGGCTGTGGGAGTGCGGCAAATCTGGTGCAGATTTATTAAATTTTTCTACCCTCCCCTTTCCTGATATTCATATATAGAGAGCTACATTCTCAGGGAGGAGATTAAAAAGTAGGTCATCTAAAAAGGGAAATACACACACACACTGCAGTGTACAATGGGTAAGGAAGAAAGAAGGAAGAAAAATGATTTTGTACAGAAATGTATAATGAAATAAAACTAACCCAACATTTTGATCAAAATATGTTAAACGCCTACATGAGATCCAAGCATGAAAACATGGGTCAATACACATACAACTTTCCCTGCAATCTGCCTAAAATGAATAACCACTGAAGGATTTTCATAAAATATGCACCCCTTATATAAGGCACCTTGAAAAAGTTATTCTATTAACTTAATTTAAGGAGAAAACATTTACCACCCATCATAGATCATCTGTCAATAAATTATTTTTGTGTCCTTGTGTCCTACTGCATTCATAGAGTTATATCAGTAGATTGACTCCTAAAAAATCTGGTGTTTTATCTGACAGTGTTACACGCTGATATTCATACCCAAAATATATGATATAGTTACAAAAAACCTTCTTAAAAGCTCAAAATAAAAGCTATAAAAATTATGATAGTAATTTAAATATTGGTTCAGCTACCGGTCCTTATTGTAAAGAGTACAAGTGCTTTACCCCAAGGGAAAACCATTATGTAGACCAGGGGTTCCAAAACGTTTTTACTCAACGACCCAATTTTGAGACTTATTTGAGATATATGTGACCCTATACAGTAACAAAACAACAAAGCATCCAAAATGACACGGCTTTTGCCACATGTTTCTCGTGATGGGTTTTCAACCAAGTGTCGTTTTAATTGATTTAGCTTCATGATTTCACTTGATAACGCCTTGTGGCATATTAAGCATTGTGGCTTTTGATTTTTTGAGTTTAAAATTTGATTTTAAACTACATGCAGAAATGCATGATAATTTTACAAAACACAAGAAATTTTTGCATGATGTGCATTAAAGATGAGAAGGTAAGGCGCCAGAGATCAGCGGTATCAATTCCAAGGTAGGTTGTCACACTGCGCTGGATGCAGTCACAGATATAATAGACTGACACTGCAGTTACATAGTGCACATTACGTTAGCAGTGTTGAGCAGACAATGTACACATTAGTAATTACAATAATAATAAAGAAAATTGATATGCCGAGGTGGACTCTGACCCTATCCTCTGATCTGGCGACCCTATTTGAGGTCCTGACCCACAGTTTGGAAACCGCTGATATAAATGGATAAAATTTAAAAAATGTGGAAATATGGAAATGTTTGCTCAATAAGTGTTCCACTTTTATGTAGTGCTCCAATGAGTAAGCCCCCACTAAAAACTCAATAAACCATTGCTTTATTTATTACAACACCTTTCAACTATAATGCACGATTTTAAAATCAATATTGACTATAAAATGGAGTGTACATGCCCTGGTTTTACCTGGAGTTCACTGTGGGGTGATTAGTACTAGCAGTGAGGAGTACTACTAAGGCTTCACCATTGCGGGGGTAATAGGGGTTTAAGGAGCAGGAAGGTTGCTGGGGTGAGGTGCACCTGTATTGCAACCTCATTGCTCCTGCAGCAATTCATGCCAGGCTAAATGCAGGAGCTAAAGTAGGTCAGGATGAGCGGTCGGTCAACTTGCACACACTCAGCTCAACTCTACCTCCCAGCCCCCCTACGGAGAACCGCCCCACAAAATGACTGGAGAGCAGTGAATGTGTGTCCCTGTGTGTGTTAATCTGGCTGTCTGTTGAAATGAAAACAGCAACAATAGCTGGTTCCAGCATATAATAATATTTCACCAGTAAATTAAAAAATATATACCTGTGGCACGCAGCCTGGAGACACATCCTCAAGCCCTGGGCTTGAGGATGTGTAAGATGTGTAAGATAGCCAAGCTTAGGGGTAATGCCCCATAAAATAACCAGGTGTATGTGGTTTGAGTAGTGGTAACTGCTCTCAGGAGGCAAAAATTAAAAGAGGCATTAAAAATGCCAGCAGGCCAGAAAAGTCTGCTGAGGTTTGAACTTGTGTTACTTTGGGGAATAAAAAGGCTTTTTGTTTGTTAGGTTATAAACTTTTCCTAAAATGGGTATTTAGGTTTTCCTGTGTGACCATTTTGTGGAGTTTTCTGTTGGTGTAATTCATGTTAAAGATGATAAATAAAAGGTGTAAACACTCCCCTGGTGTCCTTGTCTCCAGCCAGTTGTGGACCAGGCATGCCTCGGCGTGCTACAATACCATAGGGAATAACAAGATTTGTTTGAATTGGCATGGCCCAAATACAGAGAAAATAAAGTATCACGCTATGTTATGGGTTGCTTTTCTCCCTGTACAGGAGTGGGTGAGGACGAGTCATAAATATTTTCACCTGGGAAGCTGAATTTAATGAACTAAATTATCAGGCAACGATGGAACGGCTGGTTGCTATGGTAAAAGCATCAGCAGTGAGCGTGGTGGAGGAGAGAAGCAGAAAGAAGGGGGAGAGGGATATGGTGAAGGTCTGAAAAACAAGGAAGGAGGCTCTGCCATATGGAGGGGGAGGGGTTCTGGGAGAAAAAAAGAGAGAGAAAAAAGAAGGGAGGACTCTGTCAAGTCTGAAATTCCGATTCAGCGTAATGAGTGACCTTGAGAGGGCAGACAAATGGACTGCCAGAAGACAGCCATTAGATCTCCTCTTTGTTTCAGGTTTGGCTGTTTTTTTGTTTGTCTGTTAAGAAAATAGAGAGGACAATGTTGTTTGACCAGCGTAAAATATCATTTATTTTCCCTACAAGTACTGTGATTCTACACTGCAAAACTACTTTCATTAGCATGTGTGGTTAGTGATTTAGAATGCAGTCACACAAATCAGAACGCACCCGGTTCACACTTACACATACAGAAGCATGTACAAGGTGCTCCATCACAATCCTCAAGTAATGTCTGAGGATGCAAATCAGAATACAGGAATGGAAAATGGGTCAGGGTTCAAATAAGGTCATTGATTATATCCGTAGATGCACTGGGTAAATAAAGGGGTTCTCATGAGAATTTCAATCAGACTCCGTATCAAGAGGAGTTTGTCTGACAACCATACTATGTGAGGGACAGCTCAGAAGGGGGCAGGGGTTATACAAGGACACAGGTGCCACCCTCTTTTCTGTGACTTCTGGAACAATGTATCCCGCTAATAGAATGTCCCAGACAACAGAGTGCTATGAGTCATTCAGAGTGCCTTTAGAGGTTACAGAGACGGTATATGGAAAATGTTTTAATCCATGCTTTCTGCCATCACTGGCCTGCTCTGCCAGGTGTCACAAATAGAGGCCTCTTTTTTATTTTACATTCAGCTCTATATTCTGCCTTGACTCAGTTGTCTGAGCAGGCTCAGACTAGAGAAGGTGGGGACACACAACAAAATGCTAGGCAGGCACAGCGCTGATTACGATCAGTTGAAACCCAGGCAGGATCAATACAATGGAGCGTTGTTCTGCTGAGTCGTCCAAATCAGGGAGTCCAAGAAGGAGAAAATTAAAAACAGATAGAAAGAATGAGAAGACCTAGACAGTGAAAAGAAAGAATGAGAGTGAGGGACTTGGAAGGGGTTGGGATGGGCCTGATTTCAACAACAGTGTTTCATTTTCCTCCGTGGACAGATTTATGTCCATTAATGGCGTGGCGCTGGTTTACTAACACTCAGTAGAACCCAACAGGCTGTAGTCTAAAAAGAAGAATAATTCACTCTGTCATGTTAAAAACTAAATTACAAAGCGTCAATACATTGGCTGGGGTAAGGATTATGGAAATGGGGCAGGACTGGAAAAAAAAACAACAATCGATAAAACGGCTGGAATATTTTTCAGATACGAATGCTCAAATGACAAATGACAAGGAAATGTAATGGATGTTTGTGTAGAGAAAGTCAAATGTTTTTTCCTTAATGGAACATTTTCAAATAAAATTTCCATGAATCTATCATAGATGCAATTTTTTTTATTTCAGAATTGATCATATTATATTTTCCTGGTTTAGCAAAGGTAGTAGTGGTAGGCCAGGAACTGGCTACAGTCAGATGGACAAAAGACTAAAGGAATGGGGAATGTGGCCGGCATACAGGACATGCCACAGATGTTAGAATATGAGGAAGAGAAGCAGATGTACAGCCCCCCCCCAGGAGAAGGGAGCTCTGCAGTGTGTCTTGCCTCCTGTGTGGAGTGCATGCCAATACTGCAACTCGCTGCTAAATATAGAGCAGGCACACACAGCATGGATGCTTAATATTTTATCCCCATAGCAGGGGGGGTGGCAAACAAAGAGCGATGAAAGGGAGGGGCAGATCAAGTAAGGACATAGCGATAATCCCTTCCTTTCAAGCAATGCAGGTCTGGCTGTTCCAGAGTGTCAAGAAAATTTAGCATGCCATTAGATAAGAATAATACACACTTTCATTTATTAACCATGAGTTTCAGTTCTTGTACTTGGTCTGATAGAATTGAAAAGACTACCTACTAGTGGGGAAAAAATAGTAACTGTTGGTTCAGTACAAAGCAATTAAATTCTCTCTTATGAACTAGGTCATAACTATTCAGCTTATAGTCTATTTAACTGGATTTAAATGAAAATGTAGCCTTTTATAAAGTGATGAGGCAGTATCCTTGAATAACAGCTTCACCCGGTCCTAACACCATCCCTCAAAATCTGCAGTTGCTACGGATAGAGGCTTTAACACTTTGTAAGACACGAAGCCTATGTCAGTCTACGCACTTTTGAGACATCATGTCATTTTTTTGCTTGATGCCACAGTATGATAGTTGTCCAAACGAAATAGAGCGATAACACTCCTGTGTCCTCAGTTTCTTCTCTTTTTGCTGTAGCAACAGCCCAGATTAGTCAATGAGCATGCACAAACATAAACAACACACGTACATACACAGGCCCCGTAGACTTCCACAGAAATTGCTTCCCATATTACAGGTTACGTCACCAAGGAAATCTGAATAGATGCATGACATTTTTTTGTGTGTTTTCTTTCCAATTTGGGAACTCCATTTCTGCTAATGGAGCTTGGCTTGTCGCTACGAATCCTGCCACCGCATAAGAGGAGGTTGAGTGAGTATCATTAGCCTCCTCCAATCTAATAGCTTTTGAGCCGCCCGTCGCTAACGCACTGCAGACTACACAGCCTTCACGAGAGGCTCAGAACCCATTAGAGGAGTGACATCTCACTCGTCTTGATGGCACTGCCAGCCTATCGACCCGTCACCGGTTACTGACACCCAGCAGATTTCCACTCACTCCACTTCACTATCGGTGAATGACAAGAGCTGGATTTCAACACACAAATTCCTGCTTATAGGGCTCAGTCTGCACTCAATCCTGTAATTGCCACTGCTGAATTGTTTTGTTTAAAAATGTGTTCTAGTACAGATATTTATAAATCATGCGACACATGAATAATGAGTGAATAATGGTGATAAATAAGAACTCATTTTACTGCATAGAGTAATTGCGTATGTTATTTTTCTACCAAGCTAATAGCAGTGCTATACCTTTAGGGTTTGCACATTTAGATTACACAGGGCAATCTGCAAATCTGAAACTGCAGGGGCCAGCCTGTGCAAAGATGAACACCGTTACTGGCTCAGCTATTCAGTCCTAAACATTTACATTGTAAACATTAGCATTAACATATCGGTTAAATAAATAAAATTTGCTAGAACTAAAAAAGCAAAGAAAAAAAGAATTTGTGCACATTTTGCAAAGCAAAAGCCAAGAGGATAAATGACCAAACATGAATCATGCACATTAATAATGACACATATTTTGTAGATAATACATCACAAGTGTGAATATATTTGATACTTATTTGTAAAAAAACATAATTTGTTTGTGTACAGTGTTTCACATTAATTTTCATTGATTTGTACAGAAATAATTTTTGAATTTTTGAATAATTTATAAATGTATACATTTAAAGGGGCATTTAAAAGGGCCACTATACAATAATTTCCCAAATTGAACTTCTGCTTCCAGTTTTTCTAATGTTCCACCAGATCCATAAACCAGTATAAACCCTGGAGGACCCAGGTTAGACAAAAAAAAAAAAAGATCAGCATTATATAATATTTTTGTTAAAGATAATGTCAAAGATAATATGACTTCAAAACTGAATATTGTAATTTGGTTTTACAATAGTGTTGGGTTTACAACAGTGTTGACATAAGTTTGGCTTGACAGGAAGAGAGGCCTCCATACCTTTTGAAGTGGCTGAGCAGAGTGCCCACCAACTCCCCGATGCGGTTCTCACTAGCAGGCACCATGCCCGTCAGACAAACAATTAGGTCTCTGCTGTCCTTAGTGTGGAACACCACCAACTGGTCCTTCCCTGGGGATACACTTACGCCTGTTACCTGGGAAACCAGAGTCAGAGAGGTGGGGGTTACATGGGCTTCACAGCAGAGTAACACCACAAGGTTCACAAGGTAATTACTGTTCATTTTCTAGGATTAGGATGGATTTAAACATGTGGTACCACATGAGCAAGGAGCAAGTATTTTCAGTCGATCAGTTTCAAGTTGCTAACTTCAATCCTCCAGAAAAGTATTTTAGGTATAGAAAAAAAAACATGGCTCTAAAACAAGCCAGCACTTTCAAAACTGTATATCCAAGAGTTATTTTGTGCTTTGTTACTTCCAGGTCACACCATGCAATATTTAGCCTTCTGCCTCTTTGCCTAGGGCTGCTGGCCGGGGCCCTGAAGAAGTTTTCAGTATAAAAAAATGCTCAGTATAAATCCATGAATCCATCTCTGATGAGGGCCTTTGATTCAGTGTGTAACTACCTAGTGTGTAAAGTGTGTAAAAATATACTAAGCTGTCCTGAACAAAACAAAACTGGGTAAGAGGGTAAGTCTCCAACAGTTTCATTTACTTACTTTTATTTTTTTTACTACAGTAATAATGTTAATCACAGGAAATAACAGTTGAAGTAGTCACTAATATTATATCACTATTATCACTAGATATTATTACTGTGTTACTGCAACATTATACATGTTAACACTGATATTACTACCACTATGCAAACAGATGGTTAGAAGTTCAATGACACATAATGCATTTACAGTTAGAGTGGCAATACTGACAAGGTGCAACCTCTCTTTTCATTCCTAAGGGGAGCTCAATGTGGCTGCTCTTACATAACTCTCAGCTCAGTCACACTGCAAACCAACCCCCCAGAGATGTGGGATGCTGCACTAATTTAAATTTGGTGCTCACTTTGTGTGGTTCATTCGTAAAGATTAAATCAATTTGTTAAAAAATCATATGAGGCCACAGTAATAACAAATAATAACCATTTGACACACATTATAGCTTAAGAAATGCGGTGATCAGCGTTGATTGGTTGCTTTATGCTAGGCCGATACATTAATGTGGACCGCATACACACATTCGGATTCTTTGTTTGTTCTAAATTTTACAGACAGTTACAAATCTCATTCATTAACTAGGAAGTCTCTAAAGATAGTATTGCAATTAAAGCTGTTGGAGGAGATCATATTGGCATCTGCCATAGAAAGAAAAATTGAGGAAGAAAAAATGTAAAAGACAGCCTATAAAGATGATGATAAATTCACAAAATAATAAAATAGAAAGAGTTCCATTAACGAGCAGAGAGAGCGCATCGAGGGATCAAATTTGTGTACACAGCCCTGAATGCTACCAGACATCAGCTGATCTCTCATGCACCATCACCATGACAACCCAGTCTCCCGGGAAGTTGGCATGACAACAGAGGAGAGAAATGGAGAGGGAACAAAATGGTTAAGGATTAGGGAAGTGGGCTGGAGGGGGAAAATAAAATACATGTCAACGTAGAGAAGCACTTCTTTAACTTCAAAGATATTTATTATCACAAAAAATAATTGAAAAGGATGTTAACAATCAAATCATCATTTGAGTTATTAGGAATCATCCCGGGAAAATAATTTAGTAATGACGATTGGTTCAACGGTGGGAATGTGGGATGATCTCCCATGATGTGTCCCCCAAATGGGGCAATAAATATAGACTTATAGGAATATATAGGACTTGCAATGGGTATAGCAAGACAATAACCTTCCCAAGTAGACCAGTGTTAAAATCCCTTTCATATACCTTCCCACAGCTCTGTACATAGCTGTATTGTACACTTTACCTCAAAGACACAGGGCTCCAACAACAGAATGGTATTGCTTAAATATAATTGCATGAAATCAATTCAGATTTTCCCTACATATCAATATGCAATTAAAAATTTTAACAAAATTATCTCTGTCCCCAATTAGCCTTTGCTTGGAGCTGGATGGCCTTTGTACAAATACGAACGGCAAAACAAGTAACTGCCACTAATGTATCTGTATCACCCCAATGCAGTTTTGATTTTCAGGTGAGGTTTGTTATAACATTTTTAGCACATACAGTACTGCAAAAGTCTTAGGCACACGTAAAATAAAATTCTGTAAAGTGATGATGCTTTCAAAAATTATGAAATGCAAAGTTTCTAAATATAAAATAAATACTATAAAGGACAATAAACAAAAACTTTTTTTTAAAATGGGAGGGAATATTTGTTGTGATCACCCTTTGACTTTAAAACTGAATACATTTTCTTAGGTACACTGTTGTGCAGTTTTATAGGGCAATCAGCAGGTAGATTGTTCTGAGCATCTTGGGGAACTTGCCACAGTACTTCTTCAGACTTTGGCTGTCTGCCTTGCTTTTGTCTGTCCAGGTAATCACAGACAGTCTCGATACTATCTATGGCAGAATTCCTTGTTCTTCTTTCAGAAAATCAATATTTGGACATCTAAAAAAATGTTTTTTCTACTGACACATTAATGCAGAAGACAAAAAATAAACTTGAAAGACTAAATTTGTCTAAGACCTAAGACTTTTGCACTACTGTAACAATTATTATTTTTTAATGAAATAAAGCAACATGCCAGTAGATACTTGAAAAACCTAAACCAACTTGTCTCATTTAAAACAATGATAGTTACTTCATAACTTCATACACATGAAGACTCCAAGATTAAAATTGGTTAGATTTCCGTGTACAATAAAATAACTTTTTAAAGAATATTATGCAGCTGAAGAAGCCATCTTTTTCAGACAGGTTATTAGTATACTACTTGTGTTAATGTCATTTAGGCTGGGACCAAATCAAAACTTTGACCCACCCGCTAATCATAATTCTTTTTTATGTCTTTTTATTGTATTCAATAAAGTTTTATTAAATGTGATTAGCGGGAGATGACTAAGTGGCAGATAACGGGCCAGATCAGAGCTCAATCAGCATCCTCTCTATTCATATATTTAGCTCCAGTTAGAGAGAAAGAGATGCCAGTTCCCTTGCACAAAAACATGCAACCTACATGCTTTAGGTGGAAGCACTTCGTGTCACAGCAATGCAAACAAGCACACGGTAATTACTGTGGTTGGCTGTCACAGAGAACCCATCAATGCAATTTTAACTTATTACTACTTGACAGATTCTAGGATTATTTGACTGCACATTCCGATCTCTTAAATTGAAAATGGAAGGTCAACATTGCAGGTGTAACCCGGTTAATCTCACTCTAATCCCACTGAATTCAAGGTTTTTAACCTACAGAGCACTTGAACACTAGGTGGCAATACTGTGTTGGAAGGGGGGTAAGAAGTCAGAAACACATACGTTGTAGAGTGGAATGCTATTCATGGGCTTATACTGCTTGAGTGGGTCCATCTTGTACAGATGTCTGTCGGTGATCAGCAGTGTCCGGTTCTCCGCTTTGTCAAATCGGTTGATCTGAGGAATATAAATCGTTATTGCCCGAGCAAGACAACTGAAGAGGTTACACGTGATCTGGTCAATATAAGCTGGATTGAATGCCATTTTTAGAACTTTACGGCATTTAATTGAGGCCCTTAGTTAAATGCTTAATTGATGAAAAATGTCTGACACTAGGAAAAATATGTTAGATACAACATGATCATTTAAGAAAAATGTCCTACCTTGCGCACATTGCAGGAGAAAAGGATTCTCATGAACTTGTCTTTGCGCTGTAAGTTACTTGACACCAAAGTGAAGGATGACACTCCCTCAGGGTAGTCTCGTTTCTGAGGATACAGAATGACACATGAACATATATTTGATTCCAATACTGCCAGGTATGAATGTGAGATTTGTGGGGGTTGTGAAATTTCCAAGATGATAAACGTGATGAACATAGGAACACGATGGCCCTGCTAACAGGGCCAAATGGATTTTCTCACTTACCAAGTAGTTGCCTTCCCAAGCTCTCTGTAGGCCCAAGTCAGACCTCTGACCCTTCATAGACTCCAGAGTTGCTACCTTTGCCCTGATCTGCTGCATCTCCTCAGGTGAAAAGCTTTTAATGAGGGTCCAGCCCCACCACCTAGCCCCAAGGGAAAATGCATGCCATGGAAAAAAGAGGATATTTAAGATATTTTTAGTTTTTTAATTTAACTTAATTTAAAAAAAATGAACCAAAACCAAGTTTTCAACTTTCAACGAAATCACGACAGAAAACACAAACACAGACACACACATATACGTACACACACACACACACACACACACACACACACACACACACACACACACACATATATATATACACATACATATACATACATATACATATACGCATACACATATACATATATACACACA
>JAOYSI010002662.1:0-15836 GCA_025775065.1 Hiodon alosoides
TTCTTTTTTCTTCTTCTCAGTTGTGTGGAATAGATACTGGTTTACAAGATCCATAAATGGAAGAATATAATACTGTAAATTATTTGGAGACCTTTAACTCGCCCCTCCCAGACAAAAAAGCAGGTCTTCTCTGTAACCCCCCCCCCCCCAAAAAAAAAAAAAAACAGTCCCACGCCTAAGAGTTTGCGCTTTCGTGCATATACTGGCTTCAAGCCACAGTTATTGACAACTGATGTTGGTTTTCAATCGGTGATGGTATTATATCACATGTGCTCGAATGACACACGCGGGCATCCTTCCCCTCCGTTTGTCGTGCACACGCACACCTATCTATATTTGACTGCGTATGGCGTATGTTTAATGCAACGCGAATGGAGCTTCTCAGGTGTATGTAAGATGTGTTAACGTATTTAGGTCACATTCCAGCAGAAAATCATGCTGTTGTACTGTGGTTAGGTGAATTCACAATAATAATGAAGTGGTGTTCGTTATTTTACACTAGTATGCGTTTCAAGACATAGCGCTATCTTAAAATTACAGTCTTTATTGAACTGCAACACGCGGCATTGTGACTACCTGCAAATCATTGTATATATTGTCTATGCCTGTAAAACGAAATATGGAGCCTTTAAAATACAAATTAGCAAAACAAAACAAAACAAAAACAAAGCAAATAGTCAATGTAATAATACATCGACTCACATTGTTATTCAGATCAGTTTCTCCAATAAACAAGTCCCGGTTTCATGCCGTGGAAAAGCGCCTCGCATCTCAGCTCTGACAGCGGGGAGAAAAATGCAGACAGGGACGTTGCACAGTCAGCTCCGAAACGCTCTTATCCATCCTCTGACGGACTTTTTTGACAGCCTGGATATTACTGCGATCTTCACTGGAAGAAAGGGGACTGTTTTCAGACAAAGAGTAATATTTTTCTCGATCCTCTTTTTTTCTTTGGGTTTATAGAATGCTTGCGGGAAGAAAAGAAAAAAAAAAATATTCCAGTGCGGTTGAGAATGCTGCTCCCTCGTGCATGTAAATATCGAACGTGTTTTTCAGATTCCTCGTGACATCATCATTACCGTGTAGGCTACTCTTGAGGTTCGGGACCTTTGACCTCATCGGGTTGGTCCAGATTTTGGCACTGAAAGCCCCCCCCCCCCCTCCCTCCTTTCAATGATGGCCCTTTTTTTCCTTCTTTCAGACCGTTGGCAGCGGCAAGCCAGCAGGACGGCATCTTCGTCCTCCCAGCTCTCGCAGCTCTGCGAGACCACGGCTGGCGCTCCCCCCTCCCCAAACCTCACGCGTCTTTACGTGCAATCAGCCTGCCATCATTTGCCTGAAATATCTCAGTATAGTTTAAAATAATCGCGATGCGATTCTTGCACCGTCCGTGTACTTTCTTCTGGAACCGGATTACCCCCCCCCCCCAACACACACACACACAACCACCTGGCTGGCAAATGCAGGATGTCGGTGATTCCACTACGACTTAATAGAGGGAGAGGGACCTTTTGTGAGAAAGATTTAATTTGCATTGCAAATGCGGGCCTATGCGAGGATGTATGCACCGTACTCTATTTTCGTACTGCACTTCAACTCAGCACTAATGGCTAATATTATACGAATATCATATTCTCTGGAATTATGCTTCCCGCCTTTTGGAAAAGTCTTTCTACTGGGGTGATTGGGGTTGGGGTAATATCCATGTTGAATGAGGGGAGAAAGTTTGGCATTCACTTTGAATTGACCTGTGTCCAGAGGTTGGACGGTTTTCAAGAGAAGTTACGATATTTTAATTTTGGCTTTAACAACTTCAACCCATGGGATCAGAATGAAAAAAAAAAAAAAAAAAAAAAAAAACAACAAATCAACACTTCGACAGTGGAACTACAAACAATACCACGATAATGATGAATATTTGCGTGGAATACCTCTGAAGGATAGGAAGTGGGTTGTTATCTTTGGTTATCTAGCTGTATGAGTGTGTTGGTCTTCATAAAGCTAGATAACCGAAAGTAAAAACTGCTTCCAGGATCATCGTGGACGCTGGGAGAATCTATGGAATCATAAAAAGGCAAATATTAAATCAACTATTTGGCGGTCTTGGGTATTTTTTATGGAAACTTCCTAAAACTGCTAAACCGTTAAATAAGTTGTGGAAAAATGTTTTTATTTTATTTTTTATTTTGATTCACGTGCTGAAGAGTCAGTTCCCTAACAGATCGTTTCAGAAAATGTATGTCGTCAAAAGAAAAGAAAAAATTATATTAAAGTGAAACCAATTGTTTTTTTTGTTTTTAACAATACTTTTAATCAATTTGATTTTAACTGATTTCAAGCGCCTCTCAAGTACGCAGTTACATACACTCGCGCACACACACAAACTTGTTAGTTTTAGTTTTTCTTATATCACTGCAAATTTGAAGACGCCTGAAAATCGTATTGAGGTGACACACAAAATATCTAATTATATTTTACTATCCACCTAAATGCAAAAAGTGAGGCTGCCTTCCTCCCGGAAGGTTAAATTGAAACGATTTAAAGTAAAGCAGACTGATACGATGACAGGGTGGAGATGGGACGGCCTCCACCTTGACAAAGAGTTCAGAATGTTCGCTCTACTCAAGCTTATAGCATATATTTACGGAGGAACCCACGACGATTCTTTAAGCATGATCGGTTCTATCCTGGAAACGGCACTGGCATCCCAAACTGAAATAATTAGGACGTATATAGACCTGACAACTAGAAAGGGGATGGGGAGCGGGGAGTATGGGGTGGGCCTTGCCTAATTGATTCCGTTAAACTGAGTGCAGGAGATGTGAACGACTGGACGCTTCCATTCCCACGCTCAAGGGCAAGTGGCAATGCTATGCTCGTGCCGAATACGACAGACAGCGCTGTCAGAGATGGGGGTGGGGGCGACATAGGTCATGAAAAAACATCAAGTGCAGCAGACTGATCTGCATGACTGAAGAGACGGGCGACATTTATAAAAGAGGCGGACGCGGGATCCAACGTTTCGGGGAGAGACAAAGTTTCGGAATGGTTAATGGCATACGTAGTAGTATAATTCGATACATTTTTGCTATATATTATTACATTGTTTATTATTAGCTACCGATTTTTTACAGACGAAATCAGATTTCTCTCTCTCTCTCTCTCTCTCACACACACACACACACATACATATTTTAACTTTGTTTTATCCATTCCACCAAAATATGAACAAATGCCTCTTTTTTCTCGGATGTGGTGAACCCATAGCTCCATGCGAGATCCTCAAATTATCTTGGTCAGAAGCAACTACGTTATTATACTAAAATCGCACACAAGCAGATAGTTTGGCTATAGCTTGGCTTCCACGTGCCAGGTTCCAGTACACATCTGATCCCAAGTGTAGTCGACCTTAATTTGTTTTTATGGTAGCGCCATTAGATACAAACGGCTTGTATTGTTCAAGGTTGGTGGACCTGGTTGTGGATTACACAAGGGCTGATTGTTGTTTAAGTACAACCAATTCTTTAACACAATAAGCATTTAACATTACAAAGGTTTGTCGTTATTATTTCTAGCAAGTTAAATTTAAGTACTAAGCTGTTTTCTCTTGTCTCCAAGTGGTGGGATATTCACAGCCATTCCATGAAGACAGTTAAACAGTCAATTTGGATGACATTGTAAACCAGTTTTATGATGTTTCTGATCCCTGGTTATCGATGTATGCAATTCATTATATAGGTAAATAAACAAAAATAAAATAAAAAAGAAAAGTATCCCAGAGTTCTTTTGGGATAATCAGAAACATGATCTCAGAATTATATAGTTTCTAGTATGCTATTATAACTTACAAAAAACAGGATTACAATTGTTCTTAAAAATACAATTAGAACTTGTTTTTATAATTGTTTAATGTTCCTAGTTATCAAGAAATAAAGTAAGCTATTGCTATACTCCACTTATAGTAATTTTTGTATTCATTTTAAAGAAACAGTCAGTGAATTATTTCCAATGTTGGTCCTGGTTAAATTCACATTACATGCATACACATTTTAACCAGTTTCAACTGTAAGGGACCTCTTATTCACCCTGGCGCAGAAGATTGTGGTCCTAGTCCAATGTTAAAGCAGCTGAATTTAACACCATCTGGGAGAGAATATCTCTCACCGACTTTCTCACACTGTCAGACAAAACTAGTGTCTCTTGTTCCGTGTTCTTGTCTAAGCAGGCACACAATACGGAGTCATTATACGTTTGTTGAGAGAAAATGTGAGAACGCAGTATGGGTATCCAATGAATGACCAAGTTTCATTGTGGTCGCTTAAGTTGATAGAAATCTTCCTCACGAGGCTATGAATGGCGACATTGTTTTCGTGACTGGGGCTGCACTAAATGTCAACGTAGTGTAAAGAAAATCTTGAAGTCTGCAAAAAAAAAAAAAAATAGAAAACTGACCAAATCTCAATCATTAAATTTCCCACAGTCTGAGGAATATCATTGCATTGGCTAACAATAAAGAAGTAAACCATGGATCCTCTTTTAATTAGGGTTGTAAGCTAAGTGTTGTGTGTTGGTTCCCAAAAGTAGGAATTACTCTGCTTAGTACACTAAGGGGTTTAAATGTCTTTAAAAAATGTTTCCCCCCTTTTAGGTTTCTTAGTATTTGATTTACAAATGTTGGCAGTTATGTATGTATTTTCTAAATAAATATTTGGTACTTAGCTAAGAAATAAATGTTAGACTAGAAGATGCATTAATTGAATTTGAAAATATGTATTAAATAAAATCTATAAATGTTTCCTCCAGCTTACTGAAGATCACATCTGAAATCCTTTAATTGGTCTTTTTTCAGTCATATTATAACACACATATATTCATACTTGGGTGGCATAGAGGTCAGTGATGCTGTCTGGCAGTGCCTGGGTTCGAATCTGCCCCGAGTCACTGTCTGTGTGGGGTTAGAAAGTTCCCCCCATTCACATGGCATTCCTCTGGGTACTTGGCTTTCCTCTCCTTATTTTAGGTGTATCACTTGACTGTGAAATTGGCCCTCAGTTCGTCTGTGTGTCTGTCACCTGCCCTGCAATGGATTGGCATCCAATCCTAGGAGTGTCCTGCAGTGTGCAGGACTCGGGTCTGGAGCAACGTGACCCTGAATTTAAAAAAGCGTTTACGGAAAATGAAGGAATGAATTTGTGCCTCCACCCAGATAGTTACATAATCTTGCTGTATGTCTGGTCGTAGTGCTGAGTTGTGCCATGCAAAGCTGGCAAGAAAAAAAAAAAAGGTACTTTAATTGCACCACATTGCACTTTTGTGCTACTCAGCCAGAAAATGTCCAAGGAATGGTCTGATGTCCGAAAAATTTGATCACGTTTAGTCTTGGTGGTATTTGGAGGTGATAACTGTGACGCACTCAAGTTGAATATCTGTTTATTGCACGTGCGATGCACGCAGCTGGGTCCAGGTAGAGAGTTTGCGGTGAGGAGATGAGTGTGAAGCTGATGTCTTGTTAGGTAGCGTTGAAACCTGACTGCATCATAAGGAGCGGCCCTCTCACCAGTCCCAAGTAAAGGGCCTGGTTTTTTTTTTACCTGGTCATGAAATAGTGCATCAGTGGTACTTCTGGTCCTGCTTCATTTTCACTATGATACTAGTGCGCAATAGTGCGCTTTGTGCCACATTTACAATGTTAAACAGCCATTACTGTCACGTGACAGGTAGCGTTACAAAAACGGTGGTGACAAGGGTTGTCATTGCGCAGCGTTCTGCCCTTATATTCACTTTGCGAACAGCAGGTCGCTATTTTATTCCTTTTAGAAGGCACTTGCTCCACTGCTATTCTTGTAGCAGCAAGTTATATAAGAAATATCTCATAGATAACCTTATATTGTTTGATAAGATTGATGAATCAAGTTTTTATTGCGTGGTTAATTTCTATGTAAAGTATTTGTCCAAAATAAAATAAACAAAAAATTAGTTCTGCAAGGAAGATATGACCTTTGGTACGATGGCTGAAAATCCCATGGTGTCTTATTTTACAATAAAAATAAAAATAAAAAATATAAACATTTCTTTAAAAAGGTATGACAACATTTTAGGGTGTGGTTAAGAAGGATCCATGCGCTTCACTGATCATGTATCATATCAACACAGTGAAGAATCTTAACGAATTAGACCGACATCACCCGTTAAAAATGACTTGTTGAATCTACCTTATTAACATTTGGGCATTTTTTCAGGTAAACAGTATATTTTAAATTAGCATCTAAACAGAGTTTTGCATTCATTGTGGTCTTCTGCATGAAACGTATCCTGGATATAGGAATTAAGAGCATAGTTTTTGTCTGTATGTCTATGTTTGTGTACGTGCCAAAGTTGTACCGTGGGTTTGTACCGTGTAATAGTCACCTGGGTTAATTATCAGTCAGGTAATGAGTGTGCTGTTCAGCTATACTAGATTTACAGAATTAGATGTGTCAGTCATATATATATTTTGTCGGGACAAGAACTTAAACATCAAGCTCAACTATAGTTTAATTGCACTCGAAGTCCTTCATAGGGTATGGTACATTTGGAAGACTTACTAAGGAAAACCCCTCTCGCACTGTCGAAAAACTTTTTCTTTTTTTTTTTACCCTTCTTTCATTAAATTTGGACTTAATTGTGTCATTAACCGGCTACGTTTGTTACACTCCAAGCATAAGGCTTTAAAAACAGTAACGTCACACAGTCTTATCAGTTTGTATTTAGGATTTCAGAGGAGAATAAGGATGTTCGAATTCTTTCCTCTGTGGGCCAGAAACAGACCAGAAACAGACCAGAAACAGACCAGAAACAGACCAGAAACAGACCAGAAACAGACCAGAAACAGACCAGAAACAGACCAGAAACAGACCAGAAACAGACCAGAAACAGAACACAAAAACAATAACTTCCCCCGACTGAGGAGAAGTGCAGGGTTTAAATGGAAAACAGAAAACCAGGTGGGGAGGTGTAGGGCCAATGGGAAAGGAGGTGATCAGACTAGTGCACATGGGTCTGTGGAATGTTAATTTGCTAATTACTTGACAAGGGCTGGAAGTGGCCAGACCACAAAATGTCAAGGCAAACTGTGACAATCACACTATTGTTAGCAACAAAAAAAAATAGTCCTTTGACTTTGGCATACATTTATCATTTGTGTAAATTATTTCGGAAATATATCCTGAAAATGTGCATTATTTACTCATTTATTTATTTGCTTGTTTGTTTTTATGTGACTGTGGAAGAGCATAAACCCACTCTGGTAAGGCTTTCTTTAACACTGATAAAATCAGGTACAGGCTAATTGAAAGTCTTTATTTAGAGCTTTAGGAAAAGGGACTTGAATGGGATGCAGTTGTTAAACAAGCTGTCATTGATGTGATTTTTTTATTCCCACTTCCTCTTAACTTGCCTTTATAGTGCCAAGTGAGCTTTGTTCTCTGATTGGTGTTGCTATGGAAATGGGAGATGAGCTCACAGTGTGCGTGCTTGCATCAGCTGTGGTAGAGTAGGTTAGGTTCCTGGTGCATGCGTTATGTGCTGGCGGCCACTCTCTGCCTCCCCGATGTGTGTTACGCAACAGCAACACACTCGCCATTGATCATTTTCGGTCCTTTTAGCCAAGACTGGTTTCACGAATTAAGATGGCCACATACTTCATGTCAGATACAGTACACGGGAATTTATCCCGCTGAAGTTCAACGTCACGGGTTTCAAAATGAAAGACTCCAACCAATATCAAAACCAGTGGGTTTTTAATCCTCCAAATGCATTTTCATCATGCTATGTCCACCGACCAAAGAAATTAATACATGACAACATCCACATAATGCTCTTCCACAATTAAAAAACCCCACCCGATGATACCTTTTGCACCGTTATTATTCGTTTGTTAGCAGACGCCCTTATTTAGAGCTACTTCCGGAGCTCATGATTTTACACTTAGTCAATTTGCACTGCTGCCTGTTTTTATGCCCGCCGTAAGTCCTCCTGTGCATTTAAACCAGAAACTTTTTGCGTTGCAACTCTGACACTTTAACCCCTATATCAAACAGCTGTAAATGCCCAGCGGGTTACCGTGTGAGAGGGGCTGATTTTCCAGAAAATCGTGGCTAACCCCTTTAATAAAATCATACATGGGCATTTACACTGAACTTTTGAGAGAGGATTAGCGAGTACTGGGCTCACATTCCACGTCCAAACATGTTACTTAAGGTGGTGCGCCGGTTCTATGCAGGAAAGAGTTATTTCCAGCTTAGAGAATAAACGTACGTTTCCTCATGATATAGTACATATCCTTACATTTTTTGCGGTTATAATTAAACTCCAGCAAAAAGAAAAGTGGTTTTGTTTTGCTCTTGTCTCTTAATCTCTGTCAGTTTGGGAATTATTTCTCAATGTTGCTGTGGTACTTTGGCACTAATGTTTAAAGCAAAATGTAATTTTACATTTTTTTTTTTTCACAAAAAATAATTCTAAAACCTCTGTTACAAAAAACGCTGACATGCAAGGACACCGAGTTGGCTGATCCGGTTTAATTTCATAAATAGAAAAGATCTGGTTTGAAGTGACACGTTGCTTTTAACACATTATTTAATTGTGTACACAGGTTTTGCTCTGTGTGAGCCTTACCCAACACCCACATTACGTTTCATTGTCTGACGCTGTGATTTTTTTGGTTATTATTATTATTATTATTATTATTATTGTTATTATTAGCATTAGCAGCAGTAGCTGCAGCAATGTCATCTTATACAGAACGAATGTTTTTAACTAAATAAGACCGATAGAATACCCTTTCATCTCTCTTCAGCATAAAAACTGATTAGCCTGGTGTTCTACATCACTCTATGGCCATTTGAGAGAATGCACTGATATTTAAATAAAACTGGAGTAAAAAAAAAACAAAACATTAATGAAGACATTTTCATTATTTGCGAAGGAGGAAGCAGAAATCTTAAAAAAGCAAGAAAAATAAGTAATTGTTTTCAGGTTTTCAGTAAACGGGTACAAAGTGTTCCCAAGAATGCGTTTAGGAAACTAAACATTAGTATGATATGTATGTTTTGTGGCCACTCCTTTGCAGTTTAAATATAATTATATATAATAATTTAATTTAGTTTAATAATCAAGATATTTATAGCTAATAGGTCCTGGAAAATAGGTCCTGTATTTTAATTTGACACTATATATATATATATATATATAGGGTCAAATTAAAATACAGGACCTATTGTTTCGTAATAAATAATTAAACTTAACAAACAAGGAGTAGGCCTTACTCTGTGTGTGCGATTTATTAACAGGGTTTAATGTGTATATACTTGTACTGCAATGCCAACTATTGTAGGAAACGAAAACAAAGACATCCTTGATGTATTTTTGACTCGTACACCCTTAAGCTCATAATTAATAAACCAAGGCGTTATACATTCAGAGCTTCATTGTAAGAATTCATTTCTCCACATATGCCGTTGTTTCATAATTTGCAGTGGGGCAATTCAATGACGCAGCAGTTGCGAACAATTGTTCAGGATTTCAGTGAAAAACACACGCAAAAATTCAGTAACATTGTTAAATGTGTTCACCCATCGTGAATTTACTGTGTGGTTAATCCAATGCGATGTCCAATGTCTTTTTGATTTTAGTGGGCCCAACTGAACTATGCAAATGTCCGTCTGAAAAATAAATTACTTTAATTCCATTTTAAATACTCAAAACCATTGGCTGAAAGCACCTAAATAATATATTGGAGTGTCGATGAATTATTGATTCTCACTAATTCCAAAGAATCGAAAGGCTAGGCCTTGAGCATACGTTTTACCGTAGAAAACATTTTTTTAGGCTATATAATGTGAGGATTGGATTGGCTTGTCTGTTATTATTGTGTATTTATGGTTTAAATTTTAACTGTGCACAAAGTGTGAAATGAGGCCCTTTTTCATTTGCTGATCCCCATTTATTAGTCACAGGACATACAAAAGTACACAAACTCAAAGTAATTTCCGATGTATAACCTTCAATAGAAAATGCTTTAGTCCGTAAAAATTTAAAATTTTCAAAAAAAGAAACGTCTAATTTATTGGGTACCAAACCATCCATTTTAGTCACTCTGCATTTGCACAACATACACAGACAGGTTTTATGAGTCTTTGGAAAAATCTCACCTTTTTTGTGTCTGAAATTTCCATTTAATTTTCAGAGAGACGGGGTGGGAGGTGGGGGTGGGTTGGGGGGGGGGAGGGAGAGCGAGAAAGCCAGAGAAAGAGAGAGAGGGAAATTAAAAATAAATATAAATGGCTAATTATTGAATAGAGGTAAATGGAGACGTACCGTTAAAAATAGGAACGATATGTAGAATATCTGAGCCTTTTCTGTTTCCACAGACTGTGATGAAATGATTTATAGGCAAAGCTTGGCAAAGATTTTTACAGCCATATTTATCATGGTATGTACAGTGAGCACCAGTAGTTACTCCCACGTTCAGCTGTTTTGTGCTATGTTGATGAAAGAGGACTCATCTGCCAACGTATGCCTCATTTCCTTAACCCAAAGGAGAAATTAAATATTCATCAGAGGACCACCTCGATCTGCCCCCCCTGTCACCGTGAAGACGTTGGGACGAGTAGCGAGTAGCTTTGCTGAGTGGGGTTTTAATGTGCCACCATCTTAAGGTTTTGGCAGTGGGGTTGGGCGAAAGGGAAGACCTAAAATGTCTGCTGGCACGTCTTGGTTTTGCATGTGTCGGTAAACAATGGGCAAAGCCTAGCCGTGAATTATTTAATCACCGTCATGGCTTTCCAGCCCTACCGAGCGGCGCGTTTTAGGTGCATAATTCCCCTGATTGCTGTCACGCCCGTGATCGTCTCCTGACGTCCTTTTGTCACGCTCGCTCGACGCAGGGTGTGTGCCAACGAGCCCCCATATCGGTGGGCGCTCCTAAACGACTTATCAGCGGCAGAGAAGCCGCGGCGCGGCGCGGCGTGGCGCGGCGCGCGTATCGCATTTGCATAGAAAAATCGCTGCCCTGCACCGTTCCTGTTTGTGTACTCATTTTTTCTTTACAGTCATTTTGCGTTTGTATTTCAGACACGTTTTGACTTCATTATTTTACTGGATCATTTGCATTCGTTTTACAAGGTTTGCTTGGTAGCTGATTGGATATGAAGTATTTTATATGAAGAATATGGATTTCTGCATTACATAGTGGGAGAATTATAGGTCAATAGTGTCTGCCAGCATGACACAGTTCTGATTATTTGATTACTCCCATCTGATATTACTGTAAAATAATTTAAACAAACAACTGAAACGCTAAATCTGCCTTTAATCGACAGACGTACAATCAGTTCAACTTAAAGTTACCACATTAAATTAAGGATGTTCAAATTTAGTGTTTTTCTTTTTTTTTTTCTCCAATAAAAAGACAACTATTTATATAAATGACATAAAATCAAAAAAATTTGAAATCCATGACAAACGTATACAATAATTTTATTGGACCACATATATAAAAACGATGGGAACAGATTTGCCTCTTTGTTATCTGTGTAAGCCTGCGTGGTCAGGGAATTTAGGGAGATATCTATTTTATTGCTCAATATCCCTAATTTCTTTACCAGTATTAAAGAGAACAGAACCACTGGCTTTATTGCGTTTCATAAATTTCACATTGCGTTACAATTAATCTTTATGTCCAATATGGACCACAGCGACTGCAACATGAATAAGAACAGTGCATTTTATTATAAACATACCCCTTTCTTTCATTTGTCTTATTCTGCTGTATTTTCAATGTGAAAATCCGTTTATTCGAGGCATTACAATTTCTGTGTGACTCTTTGGCCTTGATTTAGCTAAGCTTTGAGTGCATTGGTACTGTTTGTTACCCACATTTCCCCTTACCCTGAGTTCACAAGGCTGAGTAAGTAATAAGGAAAAGTGACTCTTTAAAAAAAAAGTGACTGATTAAAACAAGTGAATTATACCGACAGATAAAAAACAAATGTTGTAGAGAACGAATAAAGAGTTGGAATTAAAACATATTCTCTAGATGACTTTAAAGACGACGGCATGGATGCATTTTTATTTTTTTTAAACAGTGTAGCATGCCGGGGCATGCTCGGTCCGGGGACGATCAGACGCAGGGAGACGGAGGGCCCATTTACAGCTTTTGGTAGGAATTTTAATCAAAACCGAACAAAACAAATAAATAAAAAAATAATCTTTGGAGATTCGCCGTTTTAGAGACAGCTCAAAATAAACATCTTCCTTCGGTTTAAAAACACAAAATTATACAAATTTAACCCAACAAATGCCAAACCACCAAACACTGACTTTTCAGTCTAATAAAATAAACACCTTCCTTCGGTTTAAAAACACCAAAATAAACAAACGAAACCCAACAAATGCAAAACCACCAAACACAGAATTTTCAGTTTAATAATAAAATTTAAAAAAACCTTCTTTAGAGAGCTCTGCTGTCTCTTTTATGGTCTTTTAGTCATTGACGCCTGAGTGTGGTCTCATTAGGGGAACCACACTCAGGTGCGTTGATTTGTCTTTGGCCGTGGGCGTGGCTGGATGCCACAAGCTGGCTTTTTGTATTGTAACTAGAATAGTATCTTGGTCCGCAATAAAAACAGGTGGCTTTCTCTATCTTCTAATGAAAAACATGCAGGTTACTGACGTAAGGCGTCCCCTCAATAGGTTATGAACCGAGCAAGTCACGAATGCTGCTCCGGCCTGTAACTATCAACCCGCTCTTCCTGGTAAATGCAAAGTTCACACAATAAGCTCATACGAAATCGAAGCATTTCCCTCGATGGAGAAGTGATTATGCACAGACTGCGGCCCTTGAAGCGTGCATTTGGAAATTGTCTTAATTCCTGTAATCCTCCGAACCAGGGAGAGAGTTGGTTGAAATTATCGCGGTCCATTCGGGTGTAAAAAAAGCGTGGACACGGACCGAGGGTAGTTTACGCCTGAATATTCGGTTGCACATATCGGAAATAAGCCCGGTTTAACACTGATCGTACAGATTCTGCCAGCTCCCTCTGAAAGAGATTTTCAAAAACCAACTTTGTCATGTGTGTTTGCGAGGGAGAGTGAGCGACAGACAAATACTACAGGTGAGACGGAGCAAAAAAATTAACAGTTCTAATAAGAAGGTGAAACAAAATGCCTGGCGAGTCTCTGGCATCCTCTGTAATTTATTAATGGCTTGTAAGTGCCTGGTCCAACTTTGTGGTGGGGGGACCGTGCCGGAAATATAAAACACTGACGCAGGCTGACTGGTGCTGTGAGGCTGTGAGCTTGCCCTCAAACACTACAGCAGGCGATGGGTGATGACACGTCACGTAGACATTGTCACTTTTGTGCTACTCAGTGCCGCGGGACTGAAAAGGCACACTGTGTGCTGGGGGGTTGTTCGCCGTGTCGCAGACGTGAGGGCAGAAGTGTGGAATCTACCATTAGATAAGAACCAACGCTACCGTGCCGCAAATTCTTGTTATGATTTAAAGTTTTCCGTATCGTGTGTGTGCCTGTGTGTGCGCGTGTGCGATCCATGTAATTAGTAAGTGGTATTAAACAAAACAGCGTCAGTCATGGTAACACGGTCCCTAAAATGGAAAGCCCGGGACATGTGGTAGCAAGCCGATGCTTGCGAATGCCTCGGAGGTTATGTGATCAGGCACATTGTGGGGGGAAGGGTATACAGAGCGATGAAATGGTGCTGACCCACGTTGCAGGGTAACCGGGACACAGTCAACCACATTACCCAGAAGCATGAGCCCACGGGCCTGTATAAATAGGGCATCTCCTCTGTCTGCGGCTGGTCACTTTCTCATGGGCGGGGCTCTCGGCACACCTGCCTGGGCTTCAAGCCTC
Organism: Hiodon alosoides; assembly: GCA_025775065.1. Lineage (NCBI taxonomy): Eukaryota > Metazoa > Chordata > Actinopteri > Hiodontiformes > Hiodontidae > Hiodon > Hiodon alosoides. The sequence continues at coordinate 13,915 of JAOYSI010002662.1, forward strand.
ATTCTCTTACCCAAGATGCATTGTTGCACCTGCTTCAAGCCAGTGAAGACGACAGACAACCCAAAGCCGCCCTTTGTCGTCGAGGTTTTACAGAAAATGGATGTAAACAGCTCTTCCTTGATACAGTTTTCCCTTAGATATAAGAATACTGGATGAGGCAATGCTGTGTTATACTTTGCATGGGAAATTCCATAACACTGAGTTCCAAATAAAGAGAGATTGTCTTTACATTCATCTTGTTGTAAAGGCCCAATGTAGTGCACTGATTAAATTGTCTACCGTCAGTATATCTAATATCTAGTCAGTATGTCTAATATCAAAAACCTAATATCTCCATTTTTGGTGTTCTTTCAACCACCTCCATGTCCCATTATCTCCAAGGATTCAAAACCACACGTGACTCTAGTCCTTATATCCTTTGTATATTTCGGAAATAAAACTTTTTTGTTGACCCTGAAAAGTTCTAATTTTTGGCCATGAAAGGCTTTAAAAATGCCGACAATATTGTCGATTCTCACGTACGGTACGAAAAACGTTTTAAACTAGCGCCAAGATCAAATGTTAAATAGCACGATTGAAAAAAGACGAAAAACAAAAGCATGTTTAAATAGATTTACAGCATCAGTCCGTCATAGTCCGTCATAGTGCGTCATAGTGCATCATAGTGCATCATAGTGCATCATAGTTGCTTTTCCTCAACACATTCAGTAGTCAGCAGCCCCATCTCGTGTGCCAGTCCCAGCCTGCGTGGCGCACTGCAATCTGTCGAACATCTGCATGCACCGGACGCCTTCGGAGGAAGGAAGCCATCGCTTTCGGCTCAGAGGCCCGTCTCACTCTGGACGCAGTGGGACGAGTGTGGAACCCGCTGGGCTCTTTGATCGTGTCAGCCAGTGTGCGCCATTCCCGCCTGTCGGTTCACCGGGGCTGGCGGTTATCACTCTCTGGAAGATGTCCAGAGACATCATGTTCAGTTTCCGGTGATTTTTCTGTCACGTGTTTTTGTAATGCCCGACCACTATAATCCAGAACCCATGCATTCTGATAGAACCATTTAGCAAGACCGTTCAGTAAGACTCAATCATTGTTGGTTGTATTATACGTTTTGTTACACTGAAGCAGTGAAATAAATCTCTCGCACTGAGTCAGTTTTTGGCTGTTCTGCCGAATATTCTTGGTTATCACAGGGAAAGCACTTGATTGGTCACCATATGCACCCACACCACCTGGGTGGGCCGTCCCACTCTGGATTTCAGGAAGACGTTGGCTATGGTTTTAGCGGACTCGTTAGGTTTCTCTGCTGCTTGGAGTCTAGGCTGAAACTCCTAACTGAAGCTCTGTGGCAACCAGCTATTATTATTATTATTATTATTATTATTATTATTATTATTATTATTATTATTATTATTATATATTATTATACTTCCGTATGAGTGCCGATCATATTTAAATATAGCGGTATTTTTACAAGTTATAATTTAGCATAACCTATATATGCACACACACACACACACACACACACACACACACACACACACGTGGGCATAACACAAGACTTAAACTGCATATTTGGAACAATTACATTTTATTCCTTTTATTTGGTCTTTCCTGAAACAGAGAAAAGAAGGATGACCAAAACGTGCGCTCTGGAAGACCCGACTGAATTTTCTCCTTCAGCTGAGCCAAGGCGAGGTGAGCTGAGGTTAAAAAGCCAGAAGGCAAGGAAACCCAAGTGGCGTATGCCCAACTGACTATTCATCCTTCTGTGTGTGTGCGTGTGCGTGTATTTGTGTGTGAGGGTTTGCTCATGTGTGCGTGTGTGTGTTTGTGTGTGTGTGTGTGTGTGTGTGTGTGTGTGTGTTTGTGTGTGTGTGTGTGTGTGTGTGTGCGTGTGTATGTGTGTGTGTGTGTTTGTGTGTGTG
>JAOYSI010002664.1:0-48982 GCA_025775065.1 Hiodon alosoides
AGGCTTGCAGGAAGAAACCTTGAGAGGAACCAGGCTTAGTGGGGGAGCCCATCCTCTGCTGGCCAGCACTGGGAGTTGTTTGACTCTGTCTCAACTACAGGATGTGGGTTGTGAATGAGAACGTTTATTTATGTACATTTTACAATTTTTGAAAATCAGTAGCATCATACTGTTTCAATAAATACTTTAGTAACAAACCAAAAAACAAAAGTACAAAAAAGGAAACAATGCAACAATACAACAATGCAAAGTACAAAAGTACAAATGGGATGAGCTGTAACTGACAACAACCAGATGAAGGCAGTGTTATTTTGGTGCTATAGGACCCCACATTTTAGTTTTATCTCAAGTTTAAATTCAATGGCTACTGTTCGCGTGATGACTGTCCTTTTTGGAAGATTCTTGGTTGAGCCACTTTAGTATTCATCCAAGATTTCATTTTTAGAACACTCCTTGATTCCTGCATCCAAACATACTTTAATTGACTCCATATGTTAAAGTGTAAATGTATTCATTGTGTAACAGTCTGCAGCCCATTCATAAAGTGGACACTGGTTGGAATACTCCTGACTCTGGTTTTAGCTGTAATCTCAACAAACTTCTGCTTTAGCAGTGAGTATTCTGTGGCCCCACATTGAAACATTACCATTCGTTTACAGGAAGGCTGAAAGCTCACATATACGAATAATACATTTTTTTTACACGATGAAAAGACTAATATCTTTGACTGAGCTTTTAGTCTTTTGTACCTCCACTGCCAAATTTAACATTAAGCTTGTGATTGTGTGATTTAACATTAGGCAGTTGTTCAGTTTGTACATACAAAGCCCAGTCATTCGTGACAGGACTGCAAGAATATGTAGATAGGCAAAAATCTTTCAAAAAAGATCTTGAAGTTTTTTCATCATTGTATAATTTATGGTGTGTATTTTGTAGGACTGCCAAAGAAATGCCACCACCAGTTTGTAAAGTGAGTACAGATGATATCACGTTGTTTCCTTTGTACAATCATGTATGTCACCACTAATGGCATTTATTCAGAATTAATTTCTTGAATTTTAATAATTGTAATTTTTGTTTATTGTGGGTATCAGTATCATTAATGAGATACAATATTGAAATTATTCAACATCAATATGTCTTTGTGGTTTCATGTTTTTGTTTTAGTTTAAAATAATACTTCGTTCATTAAGCAAATATTAATATATCCAAAACAAATTAAATTTGACATAATTGTTTTATTTATGGATGCAAGTCATTGTTTGTATAGAAATACAAAAGTAGTATTGTGATTCCAGTTCTTTAACCAGTGGCACACATTCTTGTCAATTTCTATGAAGAATAGCTGGCAGAAATGATAGATGTTAACCAATTTTATTGTGTGTCTATCTTATGCATGTCCGTCTGAACTCCCTCAGGAAGCCATAGCTAAGGTGAGGAAAGATTCATCAGACCCCAAAACAGGCAAGTTTCCACCACACACTTACTTTAGATAAGGTAAATAGATAGAAGGTAAATAGGAGTTCTTGGAATAATATTATTAACACAAAAAGGGCTCACCAAGAGATTTAAATCCACACAAATATGGTATAAGAGTTTAGGCCTAAGTTCAATGTGTACATTTACAGAGGTATTTGCATATCTGATATGTAGCATATTCTCCATAATCTACATGGAGAATCTCGCTATGGAAACATCCATCAAAACTAGTTCTCTCATTGTGATTTTGCCATTGTAATGCCACAAATATGCCTCCTGTATAGCAGAGGACAGGGATTGTTCATCTTCCAACAATGTTTCCTGAAAGCATTTTGTTTAAGTTTTTTCTTCTATGATGATTTAAAAAAAATGTAATATGCAGTTTTTGAACAGCCCACATAAAATTTATTGTAACAGCCCACAATAGTAAAATTATGTAAATATATAAAAATTTATGTAAAAATATTTAGAAACCATCTTTCTTATCTTTCTACACATCTTATCTTTCTGTCATCTGTCATCTGTGCCCCTTAAACATTCTAATGAAGATGTGTAACCCAACCCCCCAGTTTATTTTATTCAGATACGCCTCGCCTTCAGTCTGAATAAAAAAATATAAAACACATTTTTAATTCCGATTTTTAGGTCGGTGCAGGAATATGCTACATTGAATTAAAGCAGAGTTAATTATGTATATATGCCTGTTCAGTACAATGAGTGAGAGTTTATTGCCTCTCTTTGGTTTGTCTCTTGCCCAGGCCATTACATATTTGCACTTAAAAATTCATCCGCATCCTTTTGTCTCAAAGATTGGGAAAAATACGGAAGTTGCAGTTGGGGTTTCTTGAAAAACTGACAATGATAATGTTAAAAAGTACTAAAAATGTACTTTGTCTATGAAGTGATATATGTGTATATTTTGTCTTCTGGAAAGGTACCTTTGACTAGATTCAATTTAGACCTAACATTTCTGCTTGTATGTTTTTGAAAGCCTGACATGGATATGCTTTCTTATTTTGGTTTTGGTTTTGTGTAAATTATTTGGGCAAATGTACTGTTTGCACATAATTCAGTTTTTGTATGTGTGATTATTTTTGTTATATAGCTGTTACATTATAGCAGATATAAATAATTATAATAAAATAATAGTACAGAATTAAGTTTTGGCAACTAGTTTTAAATAATATTTAAATTTGTTTAATAAACAAACTGCACCAAATTATTTTCGTCTTTTGGCTTATTCATTTTAAAAATTTCTATTTGTGTGCATGATTACACTTTATTTTCAAACCAATGCATTTGTTTCCATCAAAGGGGACATCTGTTTTCAATTGAATCTATTTGACAATTTTGTTTATTTTAAAGTTGTATGTGTATGTTTATGCTGAGCGAGGATCCCTGGCAATGCACTCCAATCTGGTTTGAGGGGGCAGAAGATTCTACCCCTTAGCTGAGCCCCCACTCACAAGGCCACCACATGCTGCTGCTTTCTCCTCCTGGAAGTGGGAGAATTTCACAGTCTTTCACGTCCATAAATTTATCCCTAGACAACAAGGACCTTGCACCTTACACATCATTCATAATTCCCAAAACAACCTGTGTTGAAATTGAACCCACTGTTCAATTTGCTATGAAGATATTTTCAAACTTTTTATAGATATATTTTATGTATGTATTAGACGTAGAGCAACCGGCAGTGTCTATTAGTAGAAATGTGATAGTTGTAGCATAACAAAGAGAATATCCCATAACAGATCAAGGGCCTTTTCCTGTGTATATGCTTGAGGTATGGAGGTGCAGTAAAAATCGAGATGCTATCTCGTCATAGTTATTTTACACGTGGAGCTCCTCAACACTGCACAGAAACAAAGAGACCACAGAGAAACCACAGGCTTGCCACAGGCACAGAGAGAAAGAAAGAAGAGATAGAGAATGAAGAACAGAAAGCACAAAAGTGAGCTAGTGCACCTGTACACACCTGTATATTTAAGTTGCAGTTTAAGTGTTCTGAGGGTTGAACCACAGTCATGACTGTGTGCAAGCCGTGTGGTGCGCGTTCAGTGTATGCAGGGTTGGGAGGTGTGTAACACAGCTGTGTGAGAATATTGGAGCTAAGCGTTGGGAGGTACATAGGCCAGGCGTTGCTCTCTCCCATTAACACAGAGAAAAGCAGACAAATTCCATCCGCCATGCACACATAAATTGTAGGGGGAAGAATATGCTGGTACATATGAATATGAATAGATATTCCTAAAGCACTGCAATATGACATGGGAGAGAATGTTCTGGTTCAAAATGACAGATATAAGCACAATACTACAGTGTTCAGTTATTTGCGGTGCATTTGCGGAGTCCCGCTGTGTATCCAACAGAGTAGAGCACAAAGGCACAGACTCAGCAACACCACCTATGATCATAGGCAAAACTCATTTTATGTGTCTTATGGGGTTTTACATGAGCAGCAAGTACTTTACCAAAATTGGCCCTGATTTTGTCCTAGTAATAAAGTATAACTAAACTGAATGCAGGAAAAAAGATTCTGTTATTTTTAGGATACCATATAAAAGGAGTCAGATGGTTTTTGTTAAAAAGATAGACAGAAAAGGCAAAGAAACTATTTATTTGAGTTGTTGGACATAGATTTATGGTAGATATAAAACTATTATAAGATAAATTGGATTGAGTGGTAGAGTTCTTGCTGAACGAAGTTAACCTATATTTAGCTTTGCAATGATTCTAAGTGTTCCATTAGCTTAAACATTTTTAATTCAAAGAAAATAAACAGACATCTTTTCGTTCATTTTTGACATTAGAATCATGTCAAAATGTGCCTTTTTGGATAACATTGCTGATTTGCTGATTGCAACTTGGACCTTTACTGTTGAGGTAGGTATACTATTCTATTCATTTAGGAAATGTGTCAATATATGTTTGTGCTTTTCCCCCTATATAATGAATATCTGGCCAAACAATAATAACTATAAAATAATAAATAACAAAACGTGTACAATGTGAGGGTACAAGGAGCTCCAGAGAATCTGAATTGGCAGCATTAGAATAATATAAAAGGTGTAGCTTTAAAATTAACCAGACTTCCTTCTCTACCATTATGTAGGGTCTACGTAAACACAATACTACATTTAATGTAAATCAATGATTTAAGTCTACTTCTGCCATTTATAACGTTTCAAAGCCTAATGAAGTCCTAATGCATTTCCTGTCTCTGGCAAAGAAGACACAGGATTTCAAATGAAATACCCAGTGTAAAATTCACTGTCCAGAACGAATTCATAGATGTTATACTGCACACAATCAATTAAAATTATTGTAATTAGAACAATAGAGAACAATAATTAATTAAACATATTAAGAAATTGCAGCATGTACACTATAAAACCTAACAAGTCAAGTTCACTTAAAAAAATTGAATAAACTCTTTGCCTTAATTGAATTAAGTTTAGCTACTCATTTAGGTTTTGTTAGAACAACTGTCTCTGGAGTTGACTAAACTCATAGTACATTTAATGTAACCTATCTGAGTTAGATGTACTTTTTTCAGTAAAAGTTTCACTTTAAAAATTAAAAAATTTCTTAACTTGAGATCATCCTGCTTCCATAGGTAAGCATTAACAATGTGCTGTCTTTCTCTTTTGAGCAATCACGTGAGGCATCCTGCAGGACTGCATCACTTTCACCACAACCAGTGGACCTTTAGACTGGACTCCAGCCATCTGGGCCCTCACCCCTCTCCTCCGGATATTACAATGTTTTAGAACTCCTCAACTGGAAGGCATCACAAACTATGGACATTAGATTCTTTAATTCAGCTTCTGCCAGCAGAGGATGGGTTTCTTCCTGCCAGCCTAGGGAGTTTTTCCTTGCCACTGTTGTCCATGCCTGAGACATATTGTATTTTGAAACATGTGAAAATTTATTTTATTTTATTTTTTTTATAGGCATAAATATGATTTTACTTAAAAAAATTATGTTAAAAAATCAACAAATATGAACATATACTGTACATAAACTACAAATCAAAACTTAAAATCTTGATGTGTTCAAAAGTGTACATACCTTGCAGTAAACATTCCTCTTCTTAGAGTGTTCTGGAAACTTTCAACTGTCAAATGTGAGGGAAAAGAGTTGAGTATAGAGTTCGCGTTCGCGTTCGCATGATTGAGCTTATAAAGTCGTAGTAAGAAGTCTATTTAATTTAGTGAAGTGTACTCAAAGAAATAAAGTATATTTACTTTTTCAAAATAAAACTAAGGCACATGTAAACTTACTTAGTTAAACCAAAGAAAAGAGAAAAAAAATAGTTAGTTTCACTTACTTTCTAAGAGTAAAAGCAACTGTTAGGGTTTACAGTGTAGGGATGATAATGTGATGCCCCAATCTCTTTTCCTCAGCACTGATTCCATCAGTTCAGTAGTGGAACAGTGTTATCTCTAAAAAACATGGTTTCTGTTTTCTCTGTCTTTGGTGTAACCAAACGCGTGTAGATCTGAGTCCTATCAGTTAGAGCTTGGTGAAGCTTTCTACTGCCCTCAAACATATCACTTCATTACTCAGATAGTATTTACCATAATATTTACCAAGAGCAACAGCCACAAATTAATAATGCAGTAGGGCTAATAGTGTCCTGTTATCATCTACCACAAATGTCAGGTATGTAATAAGAAAAGCTACCAAGTCAGCTGTTATTGATAATGTAGAATATATAAGAGATTTCAATAGGGGATGGGGTGATTTACCTGTCAGACATGTGGCTGAAAATTTTACATTTAATCCACAGCTAAGTGAGGGGAGCATATTTGAACAGAATGTGAATCATGCAGGAACCCCACAGTTTCTTACTGCGTTGATTCTGTAAATAACCGATTCATACTCACATAGAAGCAGGTTTGCAGCAGAGTTTCTCAACTCTTTTCTGGGTGGAGATGAGATTGCAAGGATCTACTGAAAACTATGGCTTCCCTAGTCATTATCACCCCCAGCCAGCTTGATGTGTGTGTCGGTTCCCTCTCAGGTCTTTAGTGACTCAAACCGGAATCCCTGGGTGGGCTGTAGCACAGATAAAAAAACGTCTTGAATGGAGGAATATTTCACTCAACACTCTCTCTGAAAAGGGGGAATGGAAAATGAATTCACTGGTTATGAGACATACTCTCTCCCATGCTTAAAAAAAATCCCCTCAGTACATAAACAGTTTATGTACACGGATCATGATTGCTGTTTCTCTGTATATTGATTCTCTTCCAGATGTGTCAGGCCTGGGACATATTGTATTTCTCTGTATGTAAAGCATCTTTGTGACATGGAAACGTGAAAAGCACTCTATAAAAATAAATAGATTGATTGAATTGATGTGCCATCAATAAATGCATTATTTATACATTTGAATCACATTAAAACACTAAAATTAAAATATTCAGATAATTAAACACACATTTAAAATTTGCAACCTCTTAAATATCTTGACTAAATGTCTATAATGTTTTTAGTTTACGCTTAATATAAGTATTATTTACAAATAGACAATTTCTAAACGGGGTAGGCTATTGGCACAATTATAATTCTACTCTGAGCATGTACAATTGAAGTACATATGTTGGATAATCTCTATGCACGATCTCTATGCACGATAGAAAAAATTGACGAACTCTGAACTAAACAAAAACCACGTGATCCCAAATGATCCATATAAGAACAGGCAGATGTTGAGAAATACCCAAGTACACTGATCATGTCATGGAATGACATTAAACGCATCCTACGTTATGTAAAGGCCATGAAGACGTAGCGTTATATCTCTGGTGAAGAAACTGTTGAAAATGACACAAGACTAAGTTGCAACACTAACATAAAAAAGGCATTCAAGCTGTCAGTGAACCTTTCTGCCTAACATCGACCCTCGAACGGAACGATTTTTCTACGCCTACGGCACGATAACTTAACCAGGAATGGTGTGGCTGTATTACTTAACCAGTGTCAGCATGTATTTTTTATGAACTTTCCGCTGTTCAGAGGAACTCTGTAGCCAACGTCAATGATCGGGTGTTTATTATTAAAGTAGACATTGACCAAGGTAACTACGCGTTTCAGTCAGACGCTGTCAGTTGTAACCAGTCTCTTTATAATTATTAATATCCCTCGCCTGTCTTTCCTTCCAATTACGTTATTTATTCGGAAATAAATATGCGATGCGTTAATTATTACAACGTAGCCTATTGTGGCATGCAAACCTACTGCATTTGGGTTTTGCATATTTTCGATTCTAAAACCGACTTCTGCAAACGTCTGATTTGTTATGAAAGTAAATGGTTCCCCGACGCGTTAGACTAACGTCAAATCTTAGGCCCGAATTCCCGCAGAGCAAATGTGTGTGAATACCTGGGTAATGACTCGCCGGTTGTAGATAAGGCTGTCCATTCCAGTACAATCAAGTCTTGACCAGAATCAGATAATTATTTGACAGAATTAACGGAAATTATTATTATTATTATTATTTTTATTTTTATTATTATTATTAAACAATAAAATCACATTTAAGAAGAAAATTTAAATGGTATGGCATGCTATTTTTCTTTCTTCATTTACCAGGGAATCTCCTCCTAACCAATGTGGGAGTCAGAACATGTGTTGTTATATAGACAGTAGCAGGCCAGCAGGCAGTGCATCGTTATCATTGTTATTGATAGGATTAGCTGAAGTCATTGGTCGCATCTTGTGGATGGAGACCGCTGGCAAGTTTCTATAATAAATTAAGTTACACAGCGATTGTAAAGTATTATTTTCATAGTTCTTATGCATTATGGCACGCATGTTGTAGTCCTGAGCTAATCTCAGTAACAATGGAAAGGAGCTGTACGCGGGTATTATTATATACGCCCACTCCAAGTAAGACTTGATCACATTCCGATGTGGGAATGTGTAGGCAAGAGCTTAACAACCCATTCACCACTAGCTGTTGTTCAGCGTTGTATCTGCAATGTGATTTTTTTGTCTACAGGGGGCGATATGGACTTACTCAACGCCTAAAAATGTTAAATGCGACTAATAGTCGACATTTTATTGTTGCGTATTCAGTCATAAAAAATCAAACATATTTAAGCAGTAGTTGTAGAACTTTTTTGAGCTACTACATTTCTTAAATTTGTGTTGCTTTGCAAACACTTTTTTATCCAAAAGGATGTTTTCTATATCTCTGTACCCTTTCCAGACTCAAGCTCAAGTTAAAGATATTTGTGAGTACTCTACCCAGCTGGTCAGCACCTGCTTTTAGCACCCTCAGGATGACACCATCAGAACCTGAAGCCTTGCCTAGGCAGATCCTCCTCAGCTCTCTCTTCACCTAGGTGTGAAGGATAGGTGTGAAAGTAGCACTCTGAGGGGAGACGGAAGTGCCGATGGTGTTACTGGTGGTCATGCCTGAGGGAGAGGGAGCATCCGAGCAACTGCACGTAGGGGAGGGGGGGATGAGTGTGTAGAGGTTGAGTGTGAGGGGGTATCAAACCTGTTAAAGATCAGATTGGCTACCCTCCTTCGGCAGGTTAGTCTGATTGTAGCCAGTGATGACTCTCATTCCATCCGACACCTCTTTCACGTTGTGCCGCTGTAGTCTGTAATACCTGTTAAACCATCAATGTCCTCCCCATGAAAGTCACTGAGCACCTCCCAGTCCGTCTTCTCCAAGCAGTCACTTAGAACCTCACCGCCCCGGGTGACCATACCATCTATTTACTCTCTTGGTGGTCACAGGTTGCCATTGCATCAGTGGATGACAGAAAGGCATGATTGAAGTTACAAGCTGGGTATGTTGCACATTAATAGTGTAATGCAGATTTAGGCATCACAGTGATTTTCTTTTATGTTCTTATAAAAATGACCATAATTATTTTAAAAATATAATACTTTTTTGTTTTAAGGCTCAACTTAACTAAACAAGTTTAATACCTGGCAATCACAATAGTTCAGAAAAAGTAGCTAAGGGAATAAAATGTTACCTATCCGCTAACATCAGACTTTAACATTTTTATATATACATATTTATATAATTTGATGCATTGCCTTCCAAATTTGAGATTATAAAGCAAACTTCCTGTGACCTGAAAAACTTTTATGTATGCAGCTGTGTGTTTGTTTACAGCTAGGTTCACCCTAATCAAAATTGCAAACATGTAGGTAAAGGCTGATGCAATAAATTTTATATGAGACAGCCTTGGTGAACAATTGAAATACTATTAATAGTAATAACATTATTTGCTAAATAGGATATTAAATACAGAAACTGATTTTGCTTATGTTTTTGTACTGAAAAATACAAAGTAAATATAGGCCTATAGGTCTATATTTTAAATATTTGTCCTAGATGTTAGTTGAAAGAAATTTCATTTTCTGTTTGGTTCATATGCAAGTTTATTATATAAATAATGACAATAATTACACCCTATAACCATACTTAACATATCCCACTTAGTTGCACAGTGGTGTTTGTTCTTACAAGAAAATGGTGTACTATCCAGCGTCCTCTCTCCATAGAGGAGAAAAGTTATACATATTGAATGTTAATGCAGTTTTTATCACCAGCAAACTTTATGAAACAGGATGTGGTATGGTATCAATTTTATTTACTAGGCTAGATACATATAATGTGCAGCTAAAATAGCTACTATTTCCTGTAAGGACACGTGTGTACATGTGTGTGTAAACGGTTCTGTGTACCAGCTCAAATAACTTTCATGTAGTATCTAAGCTGGTTGACAATAATGCTTGATTGAAACAGCTATTTTATCCATTGTTTATGTTTTCAGATTTTCTATCTGCCTCTAGTGATAAATGTGTTAAATGATACAATATCCTGGAATAACAAATATCAAAATAAGTAAATAACATTTCTGCATATTTGTTGTTCCAGAATTGTGCTTTTCTGTAGTTACACTACACTAGACTTGTTAATGTCACAAACTTTAACCGGAGCTGTGGTTTACCAAGAACTAAAACAGAGAGTGTACCTGATTGGTGGGATTGCACTGTGCAGCTTTGCAGACCACCCTGGGGTGCACGAAGAGCTCTTTGCAAGACTCATGCATAAACCCTTTATGTGTGTGTGTGTGTGTGTGTGTGTATGTATATATATAATAAGAATTTAAAATAATTTACTCTTGGCAGTGTTTATGACCAGCATTGTTTTCTCTCTATCAGTCTCTATCAGCATTGTATACACACAAGGTATTACATTTTGGTTGCAGATGAATTATTTTATTTTATATTTGATGTTTTCTTAATCTATTGACATTATTTTACATTATTCTGCACTTCATCTATACATTGGTTATTTGGATGAGTACAAAGGATTTCAGTAATTAGGCTACTAGGATAGTAACACAATTAACAAAAACACCTATGAAAACATTACCATAGATTCATAGATAGATAGATAATCTATCTAATAAATAGATCATTTAAATACATGACATTTCAAATCCTGCGTAGATCATCATCCTGATTAGAAGCTCTCTAGATGTCTAATAATTATGCTCCTCCCTAACTAAATATTTTCCTCATTATGACCTCATATTTTCCTCATTCCTCATCTTCATGAGCACCCTCAGCTTTATTAGATAAATCATCTTAGTCATTGCTATCTAAACTATAACTTCCAGGGAAATCCTGGTGATTTTTTCACTGGAAGTTTGGACCAAGTCTGAATTTTTCAGATTTTTTTTGGTGCTTTAATATAATCTGGTAAGCAGTGGAACAATGATTACTTTATAAACTAATTTTGATTCACCCCCACCCTTAGACTTTTGCAGATTTCATTGTGTTACAATTTTAATTAAAAATGGATTTAAACAGACAGATATAATTAAATTCAAAATAGGATTTAATTTTTGGGCACTGATCAACAGCAATTAAAAAAACTCCACAATTTCAAGGTAAGGAAAATACGAGTTGATCTAAATTAATTAAATAAAACAGAAAATAGATACATATGTTTTCATACCCCTGAGTCCATATTTGGTAGAAGCACATTTGGCAGCAAACTCGGCCAAATAAACTAAACTCAGCCATGAGTTTATTTGGATACATTTCAATTTCTGCACATCTGGATGCACACATTTTTTCCCATTCATCTTTGCAAAATTGTAGTTTGATGAGGATTTTTGGTGAACATTTTCTAATCTTTCCATATATTCTCAATTGGAGGCTTCGACTGGGCCATCAACTTTTTTTGTTTCTAAATCTCTTAATTGTGGCTGTTTGAGGTCAGTGTCCTGCTGAAAGATGAATCTTCTCCCAGGTATCTTTTAGACTGTAGCAGGTTTTCATCCAGGGGTTCTCTGTACTTTGCTGCATCCATTTTCCCCCTCTATGTTCACAAGCTTTCCAGGCCTTGACGTAGAGAAGAATCCTCATAGCATGATACTGCCACCAACATATTCACGGTATGGGGGGGGGGGGGGGGTTAGTTTTTTAAGGATGGTTTGGCTTGTGCTAAACACAGCGCTTTAGCGTTGAGGCCATTACATTTCTTCAATGCCTTGGAAAGTGCTGCTGGGGTTGCTGCTGATCATGCCAGTGGGATAGGGAGTTATTAAACAGTCTAGAAACAAAAAATAAAGAAATAATAATAAATTACATAATAGTTACATTGTATTAAAGGGGGTTGGGGGGGAGGGTGAATACCGGTAACCACTATATGTTATGCACATTTGGCATTATTGTAATCTTTAGTCCTACAAAAATAATGTATTCACAATTTAGAAATAGCCAAAGATTTAGACCGCCTGATGCCAAACACAATATACAGCGTTTTATTAAAAAAAAAAAAAAAACTATTTAAAAAATATTTTAATATTAACGTAAACTGAAAGTGAAATGCGTTTTTATTTTTGATATCGTTTCCAGTGTATGTCTTGTGAGCGAGAGAGAGAGAGAGGGGGGGGGGGGGGTGTATATATATGTGCGTGTGTCGAGTTGTCCCTGTGCTGTAGCCTATATGCCTCCGTTACTATCAGAATAACAACAAAAATTATTACAAAAAAAAGTAAAGAGAATGTCTCAAATATTTTTTCGGATATTAGGTCTTCTGACCCTGTTTCAGTGTAAGTACAATTGATTGTAGTGTCCTTTACGCACCTGTTGCAAGAAAGAAGATGTGTACGACGTGTGTCCAGCCTTGTACCGAATACAATGATTTAACAACGGCAATTGATAAATAAAACTTGTGTTAATTATGGAGCACCATTCGATCGTATTTCATGCAATTATTATTTTGAATTTATTTCTAAATATTTTTAATAAATACTTTGGATATGACATTGCTTAATGCTGTGCCATAACTAAACGTAGATTAATTTCAATTTTAGGCGCTCATCAAGAGGACAAGATTTATAAGGAGAACAATGAGGTGGAAATTCGCTGTACTCCACCAAAAAGCGGCATAATAACTTTTTGGTTCCGTGTCCAGGATAATGGCATGGGTTTCATAGGATCTCACAGCAACGGTTTTAAAGCCCAAGATGAAAATTTCGAGTATAGAAAAGGTAGCTTAATTCTGAAGAAATTTATGAAGAAACGCGACAGCGGGATTTACAGTTGTGCTTCATTAAACAGTAATAATTTGTATTTCGGCACGTTAACTTACATTAGAGGACTTCCTGGTGAGTAATGTGAAAGCATCATTATTTTTATTACAATAATAATTTATATAAGTAGAATAACCAAAACCATACGCAGTACATCTTTTTAATTTACGGAACAACAGCCTTCCATAATTTAACAATAAAGATTTTCTTACTTTAATCATTTTATTTTAAAAAATAACATAATTTGTTTTATCCAGACCCTACTACAACTGCAACGACCACGACAACTACCACCGAGTCAAGCACCACTATCCAGCAGTGTAAATGCCTAATTCCCAAAGGTAAATTCTAATTTATGTTATAACCTGTTAATAGGGTACACCTTGAATATGTGAGCTTAAACTTGAAAAAAAATAATATATATATATATATATATATATATATTGTTTATGATTTAAAATGTTATTGGACAGCGTAGATTCACAATGTCGCACAGTCGTAAGCTTGTTAAAAAAAAAACATAGACTTGTTTAGAATACAACAAATTAATTAATTTAAGTAAATAAAATTATCGAATTCGGTCTTACAATTTTTCCTCTACAATTATTCATTATCTTTGCGCTAAAAATAAGAATTAAACTGTGCAATGAAACGCCGTATCTAGCCCTAATAGGTGCTGACTGCAGCACAACCCTATAGACACCAACACTGCATAAAAAAAGAGACCAACTGGTCAGCAAATGTGTTGGAAAGGCGTGTACAAAGAATATCACATAGCCTTTTGTCGCTTCATGGCGAACAGACGTAATACGTGTGAATACATTTGCAGCAGATAAATCGGTCACCGGTGTAAACTGTGAGATGGTGATATGGGCCCCACTGGCAGGCGGTAGTTGCCTCCTGTTTCTCATCCTCGTTGTAACCGCCTGCTACTGCAAACGTGAGTGCTTCACCCGTCGTCTCCACCCTGTGCCAGTACTGTCACATATGTATTTCAGGGAACACCATGCCTTACTACTTCTCTACAACTCGTCTTCCGCAATCCACCAGTACAAATTCCGGTTCCCCTATTTTCCTCAAATTAATGTATTAAAATAAAAAATAAAGTCTTGTGTTTCCTAAATTCTTTGATAATAGGCTATATTGACTGGTGTCAGCTATCACTGACAGCCAGTACAACGTACATAATGACTAAGAGAAGAAAAGTCCCCCAGTTGAAAATGCAGTTTAGCTCTGAATTGAACAGAATACATTTTTGTTTTGGCGTAATTTTATTGTCCTTTGTAATTTAGGGACCAGAACAAGAGGTTGCCCCCACCATTATAAAAGGAAGTGAGTTCTCTTTTATCTAAATCGCGATTACCAGTCATTTGTCTTCCTCTTAAACCCATAACTTTGAGATGTTCTCGACATGCTCTTTCTGCATTATTTATCCCATTCATTCTTTCCCTACCCAGGCCGAAGTACAAGACACCTACACAACAGCCCAATATGGATAGATACGTCTAATCACCGTTTTCATTCTTAGATTTAATTTAACACCCGAGAGAGATGCAAAAAAGTAGTTGAAAAAAATTACCGAATATACCTGACATATTAATAAATATGAACCGTCAGAAATATCTGAAAATTACGTATTCTAATTTAATATTAATTAATGTCGAACTAATCGGTAGGCTTAATAATCAGGAAAATTGGCCTATTTTAACGTTACCGTAAACAATAAATGCATATATATAAATTGTTCAATTTGTATTATTGTTGCATATATAATGTCGCTAACGTCGACAGTAAAGATGAACGGATTACAAAGAACGCCTGAAGACATCGAGACGGCCATCTCCGCTGCGCATTCCTCTCCTGAAATGTCATGTTTGGTGTGCGCGTGTGTACACAATTTTGATGTGTAGTTTATATATATATATATTAAATTATCACCTAGTATAATCGGATTTTATATAATCTATCGTTACATCAGATTTTTAAAATGATTTTTGCATCTGACACGTTTTTAAATTACGAACAAAATATGCTTTACTCACATGCAAATGCCATAACGAACTGCTTTTCCAAGAAATAAAATATATTCAATAAAATAGCCTTCCTAATTTTAAAATGTAGGGTAAATTAATTTAAAATACTTATAGACAAATCTTTGTACTTATGCCATTACCTGTTCTATTAAACGTTTTATTCAATCGCAGTTTTCGTTTTATTCGAATTTATAGCAAAGTTCAATCATGCAAACATGAAATAGCTACTTCTCTATAGTGGTGAAAGTTTTAATGTTATCTATTAGTATATTTTAGTATATTTTCCGTCAATTGATATTATACACGTGAAAATCAAATTAAAATCATGATTAGAATTTAAATACCCAAATACGCTCCTCTGTAACAATTGTGTTAGCATTGTGTTAGAAGCCCTTTCCCTAAAACTTTCAGACAAGGGGCTAAACCGCAAGTAAATTTAAAAAATCTTACACTTTGTAATACATTGTAATATTTAGTTCCAAATCGGATAAAAATGGGATCAAGGGAAGAACTTTTTTGGTTTGTATTGTAAAGTACAACCATGTAGTTTAAAAAATACAGCATATACTTATTTTTAATATCAGAGCACAAAGCAAAAAAACAAAAAACAAAAAACCTTCAGGCAGTCAAACATGTTATCCAGTGACACTTCCTAAACAGAAACAATTATTCCTGACCATAAAAGCAGTCACTGCCAATAATGGCGTGATGTTGTAATGTAATGAGAATTATACATGTCTTTCCTGCAACTGACACACACATACTCATATTTTCTCTGCCACATTTCCTATGTTTTTTGAAGGCTTACAACTTCCTTTTTGGCCATTGCCGAGAGCCCCTTCAGAAAAAATACAATACTGTATCAGTTGAAAGGCATATGTAAATATTAAGAACAATCTAAACCCAATCAAATACTTCTTGGAATATTGCTGCTTGTTGGAACTTTCAGCAAAGCCCTTGAAATTGCAATTTAAATATATAGATGTAAATTGATAAGTACAGCATAATATCAACCTTTTTATTGCTGATGGATGTGAAACAAAAGCATAGAGAATAGTCAAAAGCAGCAATCCCCATGATTAACAGTGTTTGTTAAGAGAATTTGCATCTACTTTGATTAAAACCAATTAAACAAGATATACATTTAACAAGAACCTTGTATACATTCTGCACATAGCGACTATGTCCAGAAGCAAAAACTGGTCCTGCTTTCCCCAAGTGTGCGGCATTAAAACATAACATCCATGCATTAAAAGTGTCCATATGTGAGAACAAACTCTTCCTTTATATATTTTTTTGAAGAACATGCACACCAAACGAAAACTGTGAAAACCTAATATCAAATATATTTTGTAGATACTAATATTGCAAACTATATGCATTAACCTGTACACTCTGTGCTATACACTAGTGTTTTACTCTTCTTAACATACAAAACTCAGAGTGCTTTCCCGCACACCTCATTGGGCAAACATCCACACTCACACCTCAAGTTATGGACAATTGTATTGCTACTAATCCAGGTAACAGAATCCATTCTCTCAACATTCTCGGAATGTCACAATGTTGAAAGAAGGTTTTATGTCATGCCTTGTGGGAAACATTTATAAAAACTTACAGAAAACTCTGATATACATTGTCTGTCACGTATCATAAAAAGTTTAGACCCCGCCCCTTGAATTAAAACATTATAAAGCAGGAAACAAAGACTAGAACTGTATAATCCTCTGTTGTGTGAAAAACAATGCAACAAAGGCATTGCTCATTAAGTTTTTTGATTTTTTTAGATTTAATTTTTTAATATAGATTTTAACCCTTTGGAAAAAAAACATTAAATAGAGAAGTTCCCTGAAGATAGACCTTCTCACCATCCAGCAAGAGACTTCAGAGGTTAGGTGAACCTGCAGAAAAAACTTCACATTAAAATGACAGTTTTTACGAGACTATATTTCCCTTTCAGGATACAAGGGTTCCTCTATTACAACAGAAGCAGGCCCCAATTTTTTATTATTGAAAAAGCTGATTAATGAAAAAGACAAGAATCTTATACAAGCAACACAAAAAACCCTAGCATGTGTTTATGAAAAGGCATGGGTAAACTACAGGATCAATTCTGGCTTCAGGATGTGACGGAAAAAAAGGACACTTTTGGATCTATTCCATTTAGATTTTTACCTCAAATATAACAAATTCTCATAACAATTGCGTCAGGTAGAATGATTCAAAGTGAAAGATATGACGCTTACTTGTTAATGACCCTGTATAAGCCCTTACCTCAAAGCTCTAGCTTTTGCCACCTTTCTTCAAAGGGGATACTGCCACCACGTCTGACCCTAACTGTTTGGAGACGTCATCAATGGCTGACGCATCATCCTCTCTCTTGTTCTGAAATGGATTAAGGAAGATCTCTGAGGATGTGTTCACTGTGTGACAACTAAACATTTAGGCCCACATAATGAAAATGCTGCACATAATCTGTGAATGAAACAAGAGCCAAAGTGTTACAAGCCTCTCTCATTAGCATCTACTAAGGCTGTAGGGCCTGCTGGTTTTCGATCTAACTCAGCTTTTATTCCTTTGATTGAGGCGATAATATAGGACAATAATTCTCTATAGCTTTAGTTTTAAGGCTATTTGCCATTCGAATAGTAACTTTAAAAAAACTTTAAAAAATGTAGGACTGAGATAATTAGTACCTGCTGATCACCATTTACTATAAATGCTGCTGCTCCGAACAGCCTAGCTGTAAAACATACCATACATACATTTTTATTTTTTATTGTGGAACAGTAAACATTTCCAGATGCCACACCATACCTTTGGTTTTGGCTTTGACTTTCCACTCTTGGACTGCAATTAAAACAAACCCAGTCAGATTTTACTCTTGTCAGTGTGCTATCGGACACTCACATTCTTGCGCCATCTCCATACTAGTAAAAAACAAGCAATGAAAATAAGATGATATATTTATTTTTTTATTCTGGTTTGACAGCACCACCTTCTGTCACAAAATATGCATCCAGCAGTGCTAGTTATCCAACCTAGTTGTCAGTTAAGAATATGCTTATTTACAGTGATGGCCTGGCCAAAAATGATACACCACTAACACAAGACGCATAATAATAATAATAATAATAATAATAATAATAATAATAATAATAACTTATTAGGCAGTATGGATTTGATCATACAGCTGAAAACACCCTATGATATTAAGGAATTAATAGTGCAAGATTTAAAGTCATAATATGAGCTCAAGAAGGGAGAGTACTTTGTTGTTCCACTCAATATAAGAGTTGCATTTCATACATTAAACCAAGCATCTGCATATCAGGCAGGTCCCCAAAATAGGAAAGTTTCTGAAGGTTATACTTCCACCACACCTTTTACAAACCTCAATTCCAAAAAAGTTGGGACAGGTGTGAAATTGACAAGTATTCAACTGAAGACTATACAAAGACAATGTAATGAATGTTTACCAAATCAATTTAATAGTTTTTTCGTAAATATACACTCATTCTAAATTTGATGCCTTCAACATGTTACAAAAAATTTGGGACAGGGGCAATGTAAGACTGGGAAGGCTGAAGATTGTTCAAAAAACACCTGTTTGGAACATTCCACTGTTAGGTAACAGGTGATCCTATCATGATTGGGTATAAAATGAGCATTCACGACAGGCTCGGCTGTTTTAGTGCAAGGATGGTTCAAGGTTCACCACATTGTGCAAAACTGCATGAGCAAATATGCCAACATTTTAAGAACAAAATTTCAGAACGTATGATTTCCAGGAATTTAGGGATATACAGTCCATGCTATTATTTAAAAGTTCAGAGAATCCGGAGATATCTCGGCGCATAAAGGGAAAGGCCAAAAACCAATATTGAATTCTTGTGATCTTCGCAAAGATCAAGTTAAGTCTTTACTACCTAAAGCAGAAGCCATATGTCAACAACAGCCAAAAATGCAAACAACTTCTCTGGGCTCGAGCGCATCTGAAATGGACTGCCGCAAAGTAGAAAAGTGAGTCCACCTTTCAAATTGTTTTTGGAAATAATGGATGTTCTGTTCTCCGGGCAAAAGAGAAAAATGACATCCCAATTGTTATCAACACAAAGTTCAAAAGTCAGCGTCTGTCATGATATGGGGGTGTGTTAGTTGCCATGGCATGGGTAACTTGCACATCTGTGAAGGCACTATTAATTCTGAAGTGTACATGCAAATTTTGGAGCAGCATATGTTGCCATCTAGGTAATGTCTTTTTCAGCGGTGTCCCTGCTTATTTCAGCATATTTGCACATGCACGTGTAACAGCAGCATCAGTTTGTGGTCTAAGAGTGTGGGTGCTAGACTGGCCTGCCGGCAGTCCAAACCTATCTCCCATTGAAAACGTGTGGGACATTATGAAGTGCAAAATACTACAGCGGAGACCCCGGACTGTTGAGCAGCTGAATCTTATATCAAGCAAGAATGGGAACAATTTCTACAATGGGAACAACTAATCTACAACGATTAGTGTCCTCAGTTTCCAACTGAGTGTTGTTAAAAGGACACAGTGGGAACACTGTGGGAAACATGCCATGTTGCAGGCATCTCAGTTTAGATTGAGTTTATATTTACAAAAAAACAATAAAGTTGACTTTACCTAATCGTTGTAGATTTGAAAGTAGAAATTGTTCCCATTCTTGCTTGATATAAGATTCAGCTGCTCAACAGTCCGGGGTCTCCGCTGTAGTATTTTGCACTTCATAATGTCCCACACGTTTTCAATGGGAGATAGGTTTGGACTGCAGGCAGGCCAGTCTAGCACCCACACTCTTAGACCACAAACTGATGCTGCTGTTACACGTGCATGTGAAAATATGCTGAAATAAGCAGGGACACCGCTGAAAAAGACATTCGTTATTTTCTCTTTGGACTGTTTTCAATTGAATACCGGTCAAAAAGGATTTGCAAATCGATTTCTGATTTTTTTTTTTTTTTTACATTACACAGTCCCAACTTGTTTGGAATTGAGGTTTGTAATTGTTTAATTGAACTTTGTATTATAAATGATCTCACTTAGGTGTTCTTTGAATTAATTCTGTGGGTACCTATCACTTACGCTTCATAGTCCAGTGCCCTATTCTTTACTCCTTCCTCCTGTCTCCTTAATCCGTTTACCCCCATGTCATGATCTCTATTTTCTCTAAGCACCTCCCTACCTTCAGGGCCGTGCCTGCATGGCTGGCTTTGGGTTTAGACTTTGGGACATCAGCTAGCAAGGTGCTTGATAAAGGACCCGGGATAGGGCCTTTAGTCTATAAAATCAATCAATCAGTCAATCATATCAACAAGGGTTTATTGTAAATTAAATGTACAGTAAATATAAAAATACTTACTTGATCTTTGTGATTTAAAAAAATAGTTCATTTCTTAGGGTTTAATATTATGTGAAAATATGATAATCTCAATCATTTCTGTTGAGAAAACTAGTACCTTTTGACTGGGCTGTGCCATTGCAACTGAAGCTGCTGCCTTCACGGTTTGAACTGCAGGGGAGGTTGTGGCATTGGGTTTAGCAACAGGTTGGGCAAGTGGAGCAGCTGCAGAAGCTGGACCAGTTGGAGCAGCTGGAGTGGTAGTAGCTGGAGGAGCAGGAGCAGCAGTTGGAGCAGCCAGAGTGGTAGGAGCAGCCGGAGCAGTTGGAGCAGCCGTAGCGCTAAAATCAGAAGACAGCAGATCCAGGGCAGTGGTTTCGTCCATGGATGGCTGCAGGGGCATGGAAAGAAACATGAAGATCATATTCCAGCATCAGATGGTAGGGGACATGGGTGCGGATATTTACCGTCTGTCACAAAGAAAAGTTTTACTATTTACTAAATTAAACATTTCTTCCATGTCTTGGATCAAAAAGTTGATCGTACCTGCTTAGGTTTAATATCTGCCTTTGCTTTCATGTCTTTCTTTGGCTGAAACAAAAGATTCACATTTCACCATTATTTTTTATTTTAAATGAAATATTATAAGTAAAGATAAGACGAATGAAGTGGAAGAGGAAAGGAGAAAAAGAAGAGAAAAAACACTGTTACCGGTAAGTCTTTCTCTGAAGGCTGGAACTCTGGTGGAAGACTGTCATCTCTCTCCCCTGTCTTTACAAGCTTCTCCTCTACTATTTTATTCTCCTAAAATGATGAAGTCAATGAGGCTTGGAAAAATATATTTTCACACAAAAAAACAACACATAAACGGTGTGCATAAACACCAAAATGTCCCACTGGACATTTTAATGAAAGCAGTGTCGTAGTTCAAAGTATATATTGAATACACAACTGAATTGATAAGCTGATTAAAAATAACTGATGCTCTGATTCCATCTGCAGGTAACTGGTTAATATAATTGGCTAGGACTTGGTAGATAACACACCTTGACATCATCTTTTTCGGGGACAGGGGCGAGCTCTGGGATGGGGGTGGTATCCATCAGAGTGTCCGACAGAGCATCTAGAGCATCTGCTGTCCCAAAAGACAACTGTGAAGAGACCATGTCAGCTAAATTATGTAGTGTTTAGAACAAAGAACGGAAAACCAACAGGTCTACGAGGTGCCACCATCGCACAATGGTTCAGGCACAGGGAAGTTAATTTGGGCATGTGATCATATGATATTGTGATATTATCTACAAGATGTTTCCTAGTTTATGCACCTATATTATTGCATTACTGCAATGTAAAACACTTTTGGGTAAGAATGAGCACACATTCAGAATTTAATCAATCAGGATTTATGACAGTAAAGACTCTAGCTGAATCTTCATTTATATTTACTCATTTGGCAAATGCCAAATTTTATCTATGGGACATACTGTATTTCTCTATGTAAAGCGTCTGTGACATGGCAACATGTGTAAAGCGCTGTATAAAAATAAAATTGATTGATTGATCTAAAATGAATTTTTAGCAGAACAGTACTGACAGGGCATCAGCAGCAGCAAATAGTAAAATAGTTCACATAATCCTGACAGCACCTGCCGCGCTGCCAGCGCTGTTGGGATAACAGCAGACTGGACTGTAGCAACTGCAGGGGCAACCTCTTCCTCCAGGCAGCTAAAATCTATTGAGGGCTAAGGGGAGAGAGGTGAGAGTCAGTCATGGAGATGTCCCTACAGTTAGCATGTATGAAAACAAATATAGGCTGTATTTAGCTCCCTTTTTGAAGCTTCATGATTAAGATTCAAACTAAGATTCATTTAATAAAATAAATATTAAACATTACTAATGGGTTATTTCCAAAACATGAATGCCAAATCCTGTGAGAGCACGGGACACCCTGCATTATCAACCACAGAAAGCAACATCAATAAAGAAAGAAAGAAAAAAAGAAAGAAAGGCCACTGCACACAATAAAACTGGATTATACAAGATTTTCGATCAATGATTGTAGCAAGGAAAAAGTAGGTGAATACAAGTACTCAACCACCGTTGCTCAGCTCTGTTTACTCTATAGAAAAAAAAGAGAATGGACGCCTTATGTGGCTAATAGGGTTGTCCAAATTGCTCAGAATTCTGGGTTCTTAAAAGGGAATAACCCAATGGTGATGGTTAATATTTTGTATTTGAAAGAGAACCTTCGTTTCGGTGCTGAAAGTGAGTCACTTTGGCTTAGCCATAAATTCCACAAGCAAGTATGTGCAATCTAAATGGGTAGAAATCCCTCAGCATGAGGCTGCTACCTGTTCAGAAGGCACTGCAGGTGTGACAGCAGAAGCCTTTGTAGTGGGTATAGAAGTTGGGGAGTCAAAATCTCCAGATAGGAGGTCCAGGGCTGCAGCAGAGTCCATTGATGCCTGTGAGAAACAGGACAGCCATATTAGCCCCAATTGCTCACTGACTTTTTGGTCATTTATTATGATTTGGCAAGTTAAAGGTGCTTGCCTATTGCACAGCTCTCAGTTTCCATTAACCTCTTACAATGTCCCCTTTAAATCAGTCCATCAGGCTAATTAAATCTTAACATTCCCACCAGACCCGCTGCATGGGGCATACATTTCTTGTGTAAATATGGCTGCCCTCAAAGAGGGAAATATATTACTGTTGGATGGAACGCATTCAACCATTACAAAGCACAAGCAGAAGTTTGAACAAAAGGCTCCAAAGTCAGTCGTTATGACCATTGCTTTTCGTTAATTTTAAGACCGTAAAATAGAAGTGAGCCACTCCGATAGCTACCTCCTGCATTTCAGGCACAGGCAGATCTTTCAGTTTGTCCTCCTTGAACCTATACTCCGGGGGCAGGCTGTCTTCTCTTTCGCCGACTCGCACCCCCTTCTCGGACTTCAGCTTTGCTTCCTGCAGTCAGAGGGATATTTTTTTTCATGACTGAGGAGGAAGAAACACTATTAAATCAGTACAGCACTGAGTGTGATCTGACAGATGAGTCTTCCACCCAAGTTGGGAGCAGAGTAGGTGAGATGGTGCCTGTACCGTGACGATGTCTTCAGGTCGGATCTTGGGAGATTCAGGTACAGGTTCTGGAGCACCAAGAGTGTCTCCCAGAGCACTGAGGGCATCCAGGGATATGGATGCACCCTAAAGACAAATGAGAGTGGTATTAAGGCCAGGAAGCTTGGCACAGGGTTTACCCACACCAAGAGAAAATTACCCTACATTAGCCACACCATGATAAAGTGATCCTGAATATAGCTGTATATAGGGCAGTGGAGTGAGGGGGGTTACCTATATGAAATGCTGTTTATGCTCCCAAACTCAACAAAAACACTAATCTACATAAGCTACTTTATTAATTCATTATGGTTGAACTGGCTAGAGTCGTTATGAAGGCAATGCCATCCTACAAGGATATTACTGCTACTATAGATTTAATGAATAACAGGTTTTCATAGAGACAGGTTAAATACTAGGGATGCAGTTACCTCATTAGGCTTGGCTACAGCTGAGGATGGAGGTGCAGGGCGGGGCGCAGCAGGAATCAGAGCTTTCTGCAGTCAGAAAGAGAAATAAGACACAAGGCACTGAGCAAAAGTAAAATCTTTCACAGCACTTTCCTGCATGAGGGCACAATGTAACTACCACCACATATCTATACAATGTACCCAGTCCATAGTTTCTTAGCAACCGCATGAAAGTGCTGCAGGATGCGTTATGTACTTTAATTGTGATTATATTTTATTTCTGTTGAATATATTTAGAGAATAATGAGGAGTTAAAGTCAAGCTTGTGCTTCTAGACTATACGATGGTGGAGCTGTCCTGTGACTGAGTGACCATGGAGATATATCATAATGCATCCTATTTTTAGGTGCCAGCGCCACTAGGGCACCAGAATTTGGTACGTACTTGTGTGGGGGCCTGAGAAGCTGGGATCATAGGGGCCAGGACATCAGAGGCTTTTTTTGGGACAACAAAATCTCTCGCTGGTGCTGTAGTAGCGCCTTTACCTTCTACTTTTGGCTAAGAAAGGGAGAGTGGAAAAGAGAGCGAGATATTGCCACAAGGAAATATAAAGTCCAGAAAACGTCAATTTACCTCCACAAAGCTCAAATTTACTGGAATACAAGATATCAAATACAAAGAAACCTATAACTGTACTACTGCGACTTTCGAGCAAGAGCTTCCTGCACCTGTTTAGAAGGTGGAGTGGGGGTGATGACAGGGACCTGAACAGCAGGGACAACTTTGGCAGCTGTGGGGCTTTCAAAATCTTCACCCAGGATATCCAGAGCTTCTTCAGAGTCCATGGATGGCTGGGGAGCAAATGGACAGATCCCTTTACATAATATCACCAGGTTACTGAACTTTGACATGGCTGATCAATGATTCAGAATACTTGTAATATGGGTCATAATTGTAAACACATGGGCTCGACATCCAATTTTGCAGTGGGCAATCAAGTGACAAAATCTGATGCTAAAGTCGTAGCTTTACCTCCTTTACGGGCACAGGCAGATCTTTCAGCTTGTCCTCCTTGAACCTGTAGTCCGGGGGCAAGCTGTCTTCTCTCTCACCGACTCGCACCCCCTTCTCAGACTTCAGCTTGTCTTCCTGTAAGCACACACGTCAGAGGGATGGCATCACAGTCGAGGAAAAAGAAACGCTTTAAACTATCTGCCATGCAAGACCATGGCAATGTCTTCATACCATAACTATGTCTTCAGGTCGGACTTTGGGAGATTCAGGTACAGGTTCTGGAGCATCAAGCATGTTTCCCAGAGCACCAAGGGCCTCCAGGGACATGGAGGCTCCCTGGTGGGGCAGAGGGCACAGGTATAAGAGACAAATTTACGAAGAGCGAAAAAGTTCCATTCAAAAAGAATATTTTATAGTGCCTTTTTATCATTGACCCTGACCCCAGAGGCAGTTCAGAAAACATGAGTAATAGCATCCAAATAGCATGATTGTAGACACATAGTACAAGTTGGATATTAGAACATAGAGAAGGGAAGACAAAGGGTTAACACAATCCACTCCGTCAAGTCTTTCAGGTTGGTAACAAAACAGGTTTCTTATTACCTTTTGTCCTTACTTAAAAACAGACAAATTTAAGTATCAATGACCTTTGGCACTACATTTAATTTAAATGGTCTCTCCAATGATCCACTAAATTATATTTTGTTATACAGCTGTATATTCCCATATATACCAAGTGGAAGCAGCAACAAAGTATAAGGGTTGGACTGCCAGTGTCAAATGGAGCCCCAGAAGGGGATTCACTGACAGCATGAAAATGCTCCAGGAGCTGCCTGTTGCAGTGGTTTTGAGGAGGCAAAAATAGCACCTTGTCTACTTTTGCTTTCTTGTCAGCAGGGGGAGCTGTTGACTTTGTTGACAATTTTGCAGACGTAGCAATTGTAACAGCCATGTTCTCTGCTTTCTGAAAATTTAAGACAGAGCATGAAGGTCAGAAAGGAAGGAAGAGGGAGGAGGGGACAGCTTTTGCCTACGCCACTTACCAGAATACTACGGGAAATATTGGTGTATGTGTGAGAATAACTATGTGTTAGGAGATTTTAAACAAAGATATGAAGCTGGGAATCTATAAACCTAGCTAATTAACAAATGGTAATCTGCCATAACAAATAACAAAATTCAAAATCACTTTTTGAAAGGACATGCAAATGCTATGGATAATTGGCATTCATCTAATAAATGTATCAATATGACTATTTTTGGTAATGGGTATCCTTAAACAAATCAGCAGAACTAGTAAGCTTTTTACCAATTTCAGCAAGAGGGACATTTTTAAATAATAATCAGCATGCACCTTTAGTCTCTAATGGGTTGTGAAACTTCATTTTAGGGGAACCAATACTAGAGATATGCAGACAAAACCTGATGCTACATGTTTACCATATTTAATTTTTTTTTCAGAAACGAATTTTACGAAAACATGTAATCTCTCACTATGCTTGCATTTAGTAAATAAAGACAGTAACTTATATGTAATGGTAAATAATGGTATTCATCCAGGAGTAACAAATAAGTAAAAGAATGTTTGATTTATTGATTGATTGATTGAAGGTTAATACCATTGCTCAATGTTACCATGCTCAGTGGTATATCTGATCATTCTGATAATCTGGACAAGGCTAAATTTACATTATACCATGTAAATTAAAAGATTATTTTCCTGAATGGTGACTCACTGGTTCCTTCTTTTCCATAATGGGAGCTGAGCACACAAACCCAGCAGAGAGTGTGTCCAACGCTTCATCTGTGCTCAAAGGTGCCTGGAAAATAGACACAGTTGCACACACACAAACAAAATTTCTATTGGTCTTACAAAAATTAGCTTTTCTATTTGTGACTGCATGTGTACAAGGGTGCTTCAGATGTACAGACAACTACGAACAAAATCCATTAAACATTTATATGTGCTTATGCAAAAGTACTAAATTAGTAAAGAACTAAATTGTGCAACTAAAACGGAAATTGCAATAGCAAACAGCCTGAAGCCCATGCTGGGTCAGTGGAATGTTGGCCAGTATCGGGTAGTGTCACTGACTACACCCTTATGTGTGAGAGGTTTGTGTCTGAACAAGTACCAACTGATTCAGGTATACAGATTTCAGCGTTATGCAACAAAGCATGGAGGAGGTTGTTGGGTCAGCTAACGACTCTTCAAGCAGTGCCACTTTTAACATCATAGAAGTCCCACAACGATCGGAGGTCTTACAAGTCTTCAAGAGGTAACTGAAAACTGAAAACCCTCTTCTGAAAATACCTCGCACCACAGTCTTGAACCCTCCCAAGGAACTGATTACTATATGGATGCTTATAATGTGATTGTTGATGCCTATGCTCAGATTAGAATGCTCTTGATGTGTATGCTTATATTATGCATCTTTATGCTTAGATTATGATGCTTTTATGCATATTTATTGATATCATGTCATCTCCTTTCTAGCATTAGTTTTTATACCTTCTCACAGTTTTCATTAGGGCAAGGTAGCTCAGTTTCTTAACCTCTAAACTTAGATAAGAGTGTCTGCTAAATTATTCAAATGTAAATGTAAATGTATGCCCATCGGCAGCTGTGACAGTCCCATCATTGTGGGGTCTACAAATATTCACTATATTTCTTTATTAATAAAATTAGCAGTGTCAATGTAACACAATAACATTATTAGGATTGTAATATTTTAGCTCTTCAAGGTGTCTTACCATGGGAACTTTGGGTTCACTGTCCATCTTTTCGATGGGAATCTTCTTGTCCTTAAGATACACAAAAAAACAAATACAAATTTTATGTCAATCAGAAAAATGAAAGGTGAATAAGAATCTTCATAATTCCTACTTGTCATACAGATTTATGCACCTAAATGTGGAGAGCGTTTCTTGACATGGGAAAGCAAACGTCCTTCACAAAAATGTTTCACAAAAATATTTCCATGAGTGAAATGGATGCAAAGCTCAAAATATTAAATATCATTCAATGAAACCTGAGCGTAGCTGTGGTATGATGATGGAGAATAGGAAGGGGATGGAAGAGGACTGACCATGTCTTCAAGTCTATATCCTGGTGGCAGAGTGCTGTCTTTCACCCCACACAAAACTTCTTTTTCTGAAGTGATTTCATGCTAAGGCAAGCAACACATGCTGTTACACGCTGAAGAAGATCACACAATCAGCAGGCTGCATACATACAATTAACACAGGTGCTGCACAATTACAGGATCTACACTAACAAACATTGCAGTCATGCTTAGCAATCTTTTGCAAGCGCACACACACACACACACACACAGAGAGAGAGAGAGAGAGTAACTAACTATGTTCAGGCTATACCTCTTTGACTTCAGGGCCAGTGTATTTTGAGGCAGTGGGGGTGAGGGGCTTTGAAGGAGGCAAGCTGTCAGCCAGTGCGTCAAAGGGGTCGTTGCCATGCTTCTGAACATGCAACACAACACAGAGCATGACACAGTGAACACCACCATTGCACTCCTAATCCTCACCGAGCTGAGGAGATGCTTGCCAATGCTTACTCCTTCAGCCTTTGTCCCAGAAACAGAACTCACCTCCACCTCCACCTGCGAGTCACCCAGTGCACCTTTAATATTGGTCAATAGTGTGCTAGGAAAAAACCACTGGACAGAATGATGGCAATACCCTTTATCAGTCAAAGTACAGAACTTCGGCCACTAATCACAGAGGAAAATCTAATTAATTTGTACATATTTTTATTGAAAAAATCATCATATTTTTATTTTATGCATATTCCTGTTTGTTTATGCTGATATGTCAGCATTGTTAAATTTACTGACCATTTAGCTTCCATTTACAAGTGGCATAAATAATCAAAAACAACATGAAACTAATAATCTCAGATCATAGCAGAAGTCCCACACATGATCATATATTACGTGTGTGCAATACATACATAATTGGGTGAAAGTTAGTCCAGCACA
This sequence comes from Hiodon alosoides, assembly GCA_025775065.1. Lineage (NCBI taxonomy): Eukaryota > Metazoa > Chordata > Actinopteri > Hiodontiformes > Hiodontidae > Hiodon > Hiodon alosoides. The sequence goes on from JAOYSI010002664.1 coordinate 29,006, forward strand.
AGCCCTGAATGTCCCTACTGTTAATCGTAATTTCTAATAGTCATAATACACAATCCATTTCTTTTTTTACTTTCAGACTGAAACTATCCTCCACCTCTGGCACAGCAACCCCAAAACTTAACTTTATAAAACAATACAATTCAACACACACACAATACTAAAATAACCTTTAGCATGACCTAAAACATAATGGCAGAAATTGTTAATGATTATAAGAAAAGTTAAATAAGTGCAGAAATATAACTATTGATCAAAACTGCAGTCCAACAAGCAGTATAAGACAATCAGAAATAGGTTACTCATTCGTTTCGACATCAACCCGTCACTGGGTATTCAAGAGTTTGGAGAAATTAAGTTTCCTGTGAGGCGTTTGTAAGGGTAGAAAGCCGAATACTAGCAACGCTATCAGTAACAGCAGGACATATGGCAGGGAGACAGGGTTGATAAAATAGAGCGCAGGTTGTGGTCCTGGAATTTTGTGACACAGGCATCACCTAGCACCTGCAGTTGAGAAACCGGTGAATTAGAAAGAGTATGGAGAGCAGACCCGGCAACATTCAGAAATGATACCTTCATATGGATGCTTTGGATACCACATATTAAACTATTTGGCTTAAGATAAACTTGGCAGTTACCTGGCAGTTATCAGACAAAGTCAAGGTATCAGAATCATGTCCACTTATATGGTATAAACAGCAATAAGGTTACCCCGGGGGGGAAATGGCATTAAAATATAGAATCTACCATTTTAAAAGATGCTAACCAGGTGTTCTCTGATTTAGTATTAAATTGCTGCCAGGTTTCCCTAAAGAAGGAGGTATTTTTTAACAGTAATTAAGTTTTTTAGCAGCAACACCATGTTATTCAAAGACACTATAGTCCTATGGATCTGAAGACAGGAAGACACAGTGGAAACAAAGAGCCATCCAAAAACAGAAAAGGAAGAAACTGGAAACTACTGGTGGCTAATTAGTGCTTGTGAAAACTTTGCCATACAGGTTTGACTGAGAACAATACACCCTATGCTCTGATGTAGTGGAATGTAGGCATGTTTTGCCCTTAGACAGAAAATATATAGTGGCTTTGCAGAGGTGTGCATGGTACATACCTTCTTAAGTAAAATAACAAAGAACTCAGTAATACATTCACACACTACGCAAGTGTGGTTCTGACCCACACCACAATTCTCAGTTAAAGAAAACTATCAGAAAGGCATTGGAATGTTTTTGTCCCAACTTGGACATTAGAAATATATATTTAGATTTAGAACTAAGGTAAAGTGATATCAAAACAATAAAAATGAGATCATATTTTTCTCCATTCTCAAAAGGCCTTTCCTGCAATGTTCCCAATTCACAGATGGAAGGCATTAAACGGTTTAGATCATCCTAAATGCTATGTTGGAGATATGTCTATATATCATTAAGTAAGCAACCAAAGCACCAGGTAGTGCCCACAAACAGCATTCTACCTTAGTCTCTTTTGGAGTCGCCTTGGGCTTCCCCTTGGCGACAGCTACCGCAGCTGGTCTCACTGCATCAGCTGCTCCCATTGCCAATGTAGGTTTTGCATGCTCAGCTTTGGGAAAGCCAGCCTTATATTGGGAGACAACAGGACACTATAAAACAGGCCAGGGGATGCTTTCAGAATTTGTTGCCAAACAGAGCTTTAAGAGAGAGAAGTAACTTCCCACTGGAACGCCCAAGAAATTACAGGAAGATATTCTGAGATAAAAAAAATTAAATAAAAACTCAAATAGTTTCAAAGGGATTTGAAAGGGTTTGGTTTGGTAGATGGAAGACACAGTAGCCCAAGAAATCTTATTTAGTTGAAATATCCAACCATAAACCTGATGCGCAGGTCAAAGAAAAATATCCTGTTAAAACACTGGGTTTTACAGGGCAATGAAGTCAAGTATGAAAATCCAAAAACATGCTTTCTTTCATTGAGGTGACATCAGTCTACCTTGGAAATCTCCAAAGGCTTCAACTCCTCCATCTTCCCCTTGACCGCTGCCACAGCTGTAGCAGCTGTGCTGGCGGCCCCAGTTGTAGGAGCTGTAGCTATGGACTTCGCTGGTTCAGCTTTTGCAGACACAGTCTTGCTTGGTGAGATGGGTGCGCTCTACAACACATTATTAAATCTTACTCAGAACAGAGATTGCAAAGGGACATTGGATTGTCAGACACAATAAGTTGAAGGAAAGAACCAAAAAGAAGGAAACCATAAGATTTTAGACGGTACGCCCGAAAGTATCGACGGTAGACAGTATCAGCGGTAGCGGGGGGATATCGACGGTAACGGGGGCCCTATAAATATGTGCATTTGTAATGCAGAGAAAGAGCAAGAGAGGACCTTGAATTCAAACAGGAAGTAAAAACCAAGAAGAAACTCTTCAGATGTGAATGATAGAACAGATAATGGCATATGATAAAGACAATGATGCAGCAGGCCACCAAGAACCAGAACTCAAAAGGAAAGGCGTGGATTGTCCTCTTTCCAGGCAAAGTTGACCATCTACCTTCGGCATCTCTTCAATGGTCTTATTGGCTTTCATCTCCTCTGGTTTCCCCTTACGTGCACTGGCTGCTCCAGCTGCACTGGAAGCCCCAGCTGTGCTGACCACCCCGGAGGCCGGCTTCACGGCTGTGGCCTTAGTAGGAGAGATTGATGTGGTCTACAACCAAGAGTTAGGTTTGAGTTTACACACGTGAAGAACCTGTTCACAAAATGAGAAAGACCCGTTTCAGGATCTGCTACTAACAGGCAAATATGTCCCGCAACAGCAACCAAGTTTCGTTTTTTTTACGTTTTGGGTCTTCTAACGGTGGTGAACAAAGCCATCTAAAACAATATAATTTAGAAAGCTTTTTTTCCCTTTTGTTAAACCATCATCTGGAAAGCTATTTTTGCTTACTCTCATGAGCTTCAGTTCAAAGCAGTTACGCTGCACTGACAAGCCCCAAAAAAGCAAAAGCATGTCTGTAGTTACTGGACATTGAATTTACATACACATACATTCTGCCATGCAAGGTGGCCCAAAAGTAGACATATGGTTAGACATGTAGAATCTGTTCCAGACCATCCTGTACACAGAAAAATTTCTGTCTACCTTAGACATGTCTTTTTTCTTCTCTTCAGGCTTTGTGCCTTCCTGTTTTTCTTTGGCTACAGCTGCACTAGCCGCCACTGCCACGTCTCTGGCTGCTGGATGCACAGGTGTGGCTTTAGTATAAGAGATGGGTGCAGTCTACAAATAAAAGACATGAATTTACCTGAAATAACTCACTGCCAATAAGTAATTTTTTGTTCAGCTTCTAGAACTGACTAATAAGAACACATTTCAACAGACAAGGTTAACCCAGTGACTGAATCTTTGTTTTATAGTCTTCCATAACCATTTCAAACAGATCATTTAAAAAAGACATTGAGTAGTATATGAAAGGAATTTGGCATAAATAGATTCCAGTGCCAAAGACATCAGAGGCCTTTTCTCTGTCGTGGACTCCAAGGATTTTCACATTTACCTTGGGAGTCTCTTTTGATTTAATTTCCTACTGGTTTCCCTTTGATTTTCACAGAGATTGCAGACCTAGCCACAGGCTTTGCAGTTGAGGCTTTAGTCGGTGAAATGTGTACGTCCACAATCAAGAGGTAGTGTGTATTAACATGATTTTACAAATATGAGTGTACTTCATTTTACACCAACAAGTTAACAGCGCTGTAATAAGTCATCATCCTTTTCCTATACAAAAGAGTAATACTGTATTACACCCACAACAAAGCAGTCAATTTTACCTAATAGATCCGTGCGTAAGTCAGTTCACATTAAAAATGGTTGGAGGAAAAAGGAGATTCAGGCGAGTGCATCTCCCAGTCAGGATACCAGAAGCAAGAAGACTATGGCCAACTCTGGATGAAGTTATGTTCAAGAACAGGACCCGCTTACCAAGTACGACTTAAGCAGAGGCAGAGAAAAGAAAAAGATGTCTAACACTTTCCAGGATCTCGGGAATCTCTTAAGGCTAGATTACCGCCTACGTCCCTGTGTACCAACTTTTCTGGGTGTAGTAGCTACGCTGGATTCCGTGGCCTTTGCTGCCAGCCAGGTGTGGCACAGACAAATGACGCAAATATGTTCTGTTATGCGTTTGATGAGTGAAAATCAGCAGGTGGAATTTTACATCTTTAAGGATAAAAGGTGTGGGCAGGTTGCCCAAGTGGACATATCCGAGCGTTACATGCCATGGCAATAGTGAGCTGGCACTGAGGAAGGGAAAAATTACATCATCAACCTGATATCAAGACTAGACCTGCACGCAACACGCTACATACTTATGCCAAATTAATCTTTCTGCCTGTTCCAGGTCGAAAAGCCGGGGAAAAAAATGCTACCTCATAATTAACATTTACTCTTAGTGCCATTGCCATGGTGCCATTTCCCTGAGAAAATTGAGGGCATGCTCTTTTGTTGGACTCAGACATGGAGGGGTGTTCCCCAGGACACCAGCACAGCTACGATTTGTACTAGCTAGTCAGCAGCCATCAAATAATTCACAATGCTACACACACTTGCCAGTCTTTCTGGATCCGGACCAATGTGTTCGCAAGATTTCCTTTCTCAATAACCCAAAACCCTTGTTCTATGCTAGAACAAGGCAAGACAATATGTTCAGCACCTTATATATGTTGAGCTCCTCAAAGACGTCTCTTACTTGCAGGGACGACTTAATTGTGAGCTATACTACTGCAATGAGGAGAAGTCCTGAAAATACTAAAACTGATCATCAACGAGCACATATTGTGGCAAACCAGGTTTTAGTTGTGGTTCCATTAGCTCCATTTGGCTCCCCAGAGCTGCCAAAAACATGTGAGGTAAAGCTTAGATATACAAACAGATTAGGGTTGGACAAATAAATGACAGTGACAGTGCTCCCAGGAACAAGATCCGCTGTATAGTACAGCTTAAGTCTATAATAAGCTATAATTTTTTTATGTCATGAGCAAAAAAGAAAGTAACAATATTTGCAAGTTGTTCATATTGAGAGTCAAAGTAGCAGGACAGAAGACTTCCCTACTTCCCTACTAAAGTATTGTCATCATTTCTCCAGTCAGAGTCTATGTATATTTATTGCTCGATTCCTTTAATGTTTAATCATTTGACTCTAGGACGTTTTGCTGCCGTGAGGAACGTTTAGTATAATTTCTGACAATAATACTACAAACATGTTATGCACATTACATATTATAGCTAAGGCATTAGTTAATTTGGCCTAAATTAATTCAACAATTATTTTTCTAGGGTGTTCAGCATTTTAATTTGGAAGCCCTGCAAACTTTATGCTAACAGACAGGGCTGCCGCTTAGAGCTATTGTCTAATAAAACAGGAAGGAGAACAACGACCAAAAGCCAAGAAGGGCCCTACTGGCTGAACGACTGAAAAATATTTCAAAACAAAAGTAACCACATCGCTTAGCGTATTGCACAACTGACAGAACCTCGACGTCGTGGGATGGGGAGGGACGCTTTCAAAGAAAAGGAGGCATAAAGGAGAAAGACGGGAAGAATGACAGAGGGAGGGAAGGAAGAGAAAAAAAGGGAAAGGAAGTGTACCTCAAATTCAGCAGGCTTTATGGTGGAGACTTGCGTTGCCGGGATGGGTGCGGTCTTTTTGGGCTGAGACTGCAGGGAGAAAACAGTAAGGCCCTCTTTGTTAGCTTAAATAGTGTAATAATCGATATTGCATTAGAGAACCTTAAATTTTTGTGTTACACAATGTTCTGTAAAAAAATTAATTATTTTTTTATAGATGTCAGACATTTTAATAATCTGATAGAAATTGAATCTGGCTCTCTTCCCAGTTTAAATAACTGGCCACTGGCTCTCCCTCTTTCTGTGGCATACGTACAAGCATAACACAGCAAAACATCCACGGTGTTGCGTCAGCGGTTGTCACACTACAATGTAGTAGCCAGAGAGTTCTCATTAATGTGGCACATTTGTGTTTGCCCCAAAGCAAACTGAGTGAACAGCTTTCAGTTTTGCGATTATTAAATTCACACAATTTAAAATGAAAATATATCAGCATATTTGTACCCAATCTAGGCCAAGAACATGTTGACAATCATTTTCCCAAAAAAGCTGATTAAAAATTTGGCTGAACAAACTTCCAGCTGCACCAAGGTATTCTATTGATTTCATGAAGAATGAACCATTAAAGTTTTACAGAGACAGAGAAGTCCTATCTGCAGACTGAACCTACAACCAATGTATGGCCTTGCTGCTGAGCTGCTTTTGGAACACATTGTAAGGAAAGTCAACACAGGTGAGGGACCAAGCCAAGTTCTCTGTCAGTACCCTGACAACACGAAGAACATCATTGTAAGCCATAAAACTAGGCGTGGTGTCAATTAATTCCCACCCTGCTCTGCTGAATAGTTACACCACAGTGGTTTTATAACAGCTTTGTGGCCTTTCCAGTAACCAGTGCAGCCAGTCAGAGGAGGCCTTCCAATTGCATGATCAGGTGCCTGTTTCATTCTTCCATTACCAAGACTCAGCCACAGCACAGATAATTATGTTGTTGTTATTGGTGACTATGGACAAGGTGGTAAACAAGTGTATGTGACGTACACATATTAATAAATACAATTAGATTTGTTGTATTAATAAATACAATTAGAATTCAAGTGTGAAGTCCTTGGGAACCAATGGTACACACCAATCAGAAAAATGATTTACATTTCTGCATATTTGAATGTAAAAAAGAAAAACTTCTGGTGAAATCTGAAGGAAATAATTCAACTGATTCTAAAACCTCCAAAACAAGGCATTGCACTGAACTAAATCGAGAATTTGAGCAATTTATAAAAGTCACCTCCACCTCGACCCATAAACAATCTCACTATAAAACTACACAGTCCTAAAATGTAATGTGATGGGTCACTGTGTGACTGTTGCCTGGCAATTAACAACAAACAGCCAAAACAAGGGTGTTATAGGGACTGAGCAGTGGCTTCACTTTTTATTTAAAACTTTCCTGACCCACCCAAGTAAGCAGGTTCAGAAAAGAATGCAGATTCGGTCACGACTTTCTGAAGTGACTCAGGCCTATTCAAATCAGCAGCAGATTAATTTAGGCTCTATATATATGCTACCTTTGTTGTTCAAGGCACAATACGTTATACCCTAGCACGATACCTTAGCATGTGAGCATACAAAGAATTGAGACTTTCTTACTGCTGATTCTTACTTACCTTTTTAAATATACTGACATTTACACCAAATTAACCGATATTTCATTTCTATATTACAAAATATCCATGCCTGGTTTTCAAAATAAACGACTTGCACTTTCAGAATGCACTTTTTCCCCTTAGGTAATAAACTGGGTTCTGTAACATACTTCCGATGAGACAACCCTCTCCCTTTCTTATATATCTGGACAAATAATAAACTAGGGTGTAGAGAAGTTTACCCTGTCTGCTATTTTTGTCTGACAATTTAAACTTTAATTAAACATTAAATTACTTAAAATTAATGTAATTAAACTTGTGAGTGAGCCTTAAATGCCACACAGTCACAATAAATACATCACATTTACTACAACGGTGTCAAACATTGACATACTAACCTTTATACAGACTAACTAACTCAATGACTGGATGACCAATTTAAACAATGTTCACAAAAACAGACTTAACGTAATTTCCGGACTGTTGAGCACACCTGAATATAAGTCTAACTTTAAAAAGAAAAAAAATGTACATATATAGGCCGCACTTGTCTATAAGCCGCAGGTGTCCACGTTGTAACATGAGATATTTACACAGAAAGATTTTTTTTACTTTAATTAAATACGTAAAATAATTTTTTTGTTTTTTCCTAACAGTGCCTGTAACACGGCTGGTTAAAAAAATAAAACACAGTTTTACAGCAGCTCCATTTCCTTCTTCGACAGCCAGATTGACGCCTTTAACTTGAAAGCTGCATCATATGCATTTCTTCGTGCGTTTTCCATGATGTGTGCATGAAGCGTAAAATGACTGATCTGAAGAATTTAGTGTGAGTTCGTTTGATTTAATTCGAATAGTTTCATTGGTCCACTGTGACCTGTTTGGTAATTTCATTGGTTCAATGTGACTAGGCTAAATGTTTTGGCGGCTAACTGCTCCTTAGCCCGAAAAAATCCATAAATTAGCCGCATCATTGTTTAAGCCGCACTGTTCAAAGCGTGTGAAAAAAGTAGCGGCTTATAGTCTGGAAATTATGGTATATGAAAATAATCAAAATCTATATAGTATGGCAACGTTAGCCTGGGGGGTGAATTCTCCACTAAAATGGCCACTCAACAACATGGAAAGCATAATTAAGACTCCATTCACTTGACCATGGGCCAAACAGCAGCCTTAACAGAAAAGTTTCAGCGGGGGTCAAAGAAACGCTGTACTGCGGTTTTGGTTATTAGCTACCTTTTACTGCAATCAACACCCTGGTTCCATCTATGTTAAGAAACGCATTTCTTCATACACAGTAGAGTCATATGCAGTCAAATATGTTTTTATATCGAAAACAAATAAGTGATTTGAGTTATATGGTAGAATGGTCTGTGGTGGAAAATTCTAAACCATATCGACTTTTGAGTGATGCCAGATTACTGTGCCAAAATCAGAGAGCCATAGCTTACTTAAAATTGTTACAACTTGACTTAAAATTTAGAATAACACAGCATGAAGATACTTTTCCTCTCTCCTGCATGTAAATAATTAGATACAATATATATTTATATTTTTTAAACTTGGTCTAAAAGACCATAGAGAATTAGTTTTTTTTTATGTGTATGTTAATTTAAAACAACATTGTGCAATTGTGGAAATAACTTATACTTCAAACAACATGCAACCCTGGGGGAGCTCATCCTCACTTTCCTCGGGAGGAATTTTTTGATAAGTTCAGACAATGAATACCTCAAAGCCAAATTAAATACATTGCATTATAAAATACATATAATCATAACATAAAAATTAGGTTTTTAATGTTTCTTGCAGTTGAATGCTAGTATAGTAGTATATACTATGTTCACCAATGAAAAGGAATGCTATATTTTAGTAATGGAAAGATTAGGTTGGCCAGGTCAGCATCTTAAATGAGAATCAGTAACTTGATTTTTTTTCTTCCAGGATGAAAAAAAAAAGGAGAGATGACAGCTGTATTTGATCAATATCACACAACTCTCTTAGAACCAAGGGAACCGCTAAGAATTTTGGGCCCCCGGAAAGTCTCAGCCCAAAAATTTTAATTCCAAACTTTGAGGGGGGCCCCCCTCCAATTGGGGCCCTGGGTAGTCAGTACCACTTTTCCCCCCACTTCGACGCCCCTGCTCAGAACCATGTGATCGAACTAAAATTGGGGATAAAAAGTCAGCTGACGTAAAAGGCCTTCGTGATTTTATTTAGATAAAATCACTTTATGTGATAAACAAGGGCTACATTTTTATTTCTATTTAAGTTCAGATGTCAGTATCCTTTATTTAACTTTATTTAATTGTGCTCTGCCAGACACCATGTATGTACACAATAAAAAGATAACTTATTTAAAACACTTAAATGACCTGTCATACTGCAATGCCAGAAATTCTTATATTCTTAACTTATATGAGGTAAGATGATTTATGAAATAGTCACAGAAGATTAAAAAAAGGAAATGTAAATACAGGAAAAAGTATAAAAGTACTGAAATAAAGACTTGATGGCCTGTGAGGTCCCTTAAGCCCAGTGTTTTTTCTCCAAGGCTAGGGAGATTTTATTAATCCAGTTTTCCACAAATGTTCTCTGGGTGTCTGCATAAGTACCTGCCAGATAGGGAGTAACTGTGAATGATGTAAATAAGTGTATTGTAGCAGGTGATAACAACTTTGCAGTGGTTCATAATGGGAAAGTCTGGACAACCCTAGCCGTAGCTAATTAATTAGCATGGTCATAAATGCAATCTGGTGCCCCACCCTTAGCTTGTTCATAGTTCAAAAGACATTTTTTTTTTTTTTTGCATCATGTAAATATATGTTCCTCACAAAAATCATAGCACCAAATCTGCAAATCCTGACCCCTAGCCTCCGTTCAACTTCTATAACCTTGTGACCTCCAGATGCACGCCATATTTACAAATGTATGCAATATACACCAGTCTGGTGGGGAGGCTTGTTAGTTTGCAGCCTTTGCCAAAAGCGGCTTGCACAGACAACATGGAAATGCACAGTTAATCAGCATCTATACAGCATTTAACAATCATGCATTTTAATGTAAAAAAATAAAATAATTCTCAATTAAAACATTAATTTTAATTAATAAAAATGTATATCTCCCAGCAAGTATTATGGCACTTTTGTATGCGTTAAAAAATTTAATTGATCACCGTGTAACGTTTTTGATTCATGGTACAGTAAAAAAGTAAAACAGCTGTGATCTATTTCTTGTTAATGCAGCAATGCAAATAAACAAATCCAAGTACGAGCATGCTTGTAAATTTGATGGACACTAGCTGGACACATGTACTGGCCTTCAAAAAGCCATGACATCAACTAACAAGACCTGATATGAGGGGGTCTCGGGGTGCCACTCTTAATGAAATGTAATGAATGAAAGACTCTTTTTAACCCCCCCCCCCCTAAAAAAAAAAACGAATACATGCCTAAACTAGCATCTGGAAACAGTCAGAGAAGGAAAACTGCCACGCCCAAAAGAGCAGCAATAGCAATCAAACAAAAACAAAGTTTCAAGCTGTTTTTCCACCCCTCTCAAGGTATGTTTCAGGTAGAAAAACCAGTCCATTGCTTGGTGATTAAAAGGGCTTCTCAATAATAGAGACCTTTAGGCCTGTTTTGTTCTGCTTTATTCTCTTAAAGAAATGATGACTAATAGGAAGGAATTATGAACTCCACCCCTCAACCACAGTGGAGAATGAAGTCGATGTCTAAATTAGTCATAATGGCTAAAATACCAAATGCCTTTGTCTAAACAAGTTGGTATTGACAAAAATTAACTGCGGGTTACCTGATCTCTCAAATGTCAAAGAAGGTTATTTCACAAACTATGAGGCCTGCTGCTATGAAGAAATACACAGATACAGGTACAAGAACAGGTCTGCATAAAACAAAGCCAAAACAAACAGCAGGTGTGTGTTTGTGTAATTGTTCGTTTTATAAGCAGGACATCTACATCTGCCTATTGCTTTCAAATTTTCGTAACCACTCATTTGGTTAGAGACAAAGAAGGGACAGAGATATGTTGCCATTGCCATTGCTGAAACTGAGCCAGGATGGTCAGTGGGTAGAAGAGATAAAATCACAGTTTGGTGGATAAGAACAAAAACCATATATGATGTTATAAAAATCCCATTCTTGGCACAACTATTGAAACCAACTTCTACTCTCAGTTAGGTGGTTCAGTGACAGTAATTGTGTTGATATAATGACAGCAACTCCACCGATAAGTTCAACTTGATTGCTTCAATGACATTTGGCTACTGCAACGAGTGGTAGAATCAATGGCATATCACCAATTGACAATTTCTTAGTATAAAATTTTAGCAATCAGTGAACTCTCGTTAATATGCATTTGTTACATAAATCTGGGTATTTATTTTAAATTGCCTTATTCTCTCCCATCCCTAAATCTAGAAAACTGCATTGAAAAACTTGGCAGAACACTACATCCAGCATAAATTCCTTCCAAATAGAATGCAACATACGCATTTATATTTTGTTTTATTTTTTACAAGACTCACTCCAAAACCATTACATACCACAGTGTGTGCGTTTCTGCTTCGCTCAGTCAGTATATTACAACATATGAATATCCAATGAAAGCCCTAGGGTCCAGATCAGCAGATCTGTTACCTTAATAAATACAACTTTCCCAGACAATCCACTGAACAACACAAAAAATGTCTAAAATGCAACCCACCAGAACTTAGGTCTGTGTCACTCAAACCCCTCCTCCGTCTCCCACAAGCCAATGCACCAGGCAAAGATCATTGGTCGACAGAGAACCCTGAGCACACCTCCTCTCTGTGTCAGTCAGGAAGAATAAAGGAAAGCCCCTTTTCATGATTAAAGGAAAAGCTGTGCTACCAGGGCTACTCCTTTTTCAACATAACACCAGAGTTTAGGATTCTTACGAAAGGTATAGAAGATAAGTGGGGAAGTTAAACTGGGCGAAGAACCAGATTCATGCGTGAACAGAGTGTCTGTTAAAGGGCTGGGGTGTGTCAGGAACACTCATTGCATTGGAATCTGAGTGGTGCTAGCCACACACACAGAGGGGGGGGCAAAAGCTGCTCCAGACTCACTTTCAGACTTGGCTTCCTCTCGAAACATTCTCTCAGCCCAAGCTCTGCACCATAATTGCAAACGTACATGAAAATTGCTGAGCACTACCTCTCTTCCTGAGGATTGGAAACCCCCAAAAACATTTCTGGATAAGGATACGAACACTGTGGTACACGTTCTGCTTAGCTCATCTAAATATCATTTAATTATGTCAAACTGCAAAGCTTATTACAATGTGCTAAATATCACAAATGTGTGACAAAGTTAAAGCTGTAAAAGCAAGTGTTGCAAAATATTAGGAAAGAGCACATTTCCAAAACGAACAGCACCTCCTAGTGTTCAGATAAATTATACAAATTCAGTTAGACATGCAATAAAATTAACAATTACAATAAAGTTGTTCAGCAGATGCTTTATCCACAGCAACTTACACGGCTTACAATTTATACATTCAGCCACTTATATCTTGCACAAGGGTACACAAGCTGAGGTAGGACTTTTGAAACACCAACCTCTTGGTTACAAGCCTGTCGCCTTGACCACTAGACAACGAGGGGCTGACAATACCAATTTAAGAGCAATGACAGTTCCGATATCCCAAATCTCTCTCAACTGTCTTTTGTTAAGAAAAACAGTTTATTGATTGCATTATTAGTAGTCGTAATTGTGGGGGTGCAAAAACTCCACAAATAATTAACAGTCACATTTTTCCAATGGTAGTTTATTTTTATTTTTTTGTAGAGGCAGTGTACAAACTGAAACAAATAGCCTTTTGACCAGAATATATCAGGTTCCAACAAAAGTTGAGTCCCCTTCAACAGGTTTCTTCACCTGTAGATCACTTCTATAAATACTCAGTTGGATATAAATAAATTAATTAAATTCAAATCCTTATCTACATTTTTCTTCTGATTTGTTTTGACCCTTCACTCTATTGGTTTGTGCATCCTCCATTATCTGTTGACCTTAAGGCTGAATCACAATGATTAAGATACTCAAAATAAACAACAATGATTCTTGTTGGAGTAGGACACATTCTCATCGGTTTGTCGAAGGAAGATATTTTAATAATAATTAAGCGAATAAGTGTACCGCCTTTCAGTACAGCCGACGCAACATTACCACTCGGAACAACTCTTGCTGTTACGGATTGTCTGTCATTTCTAGTCTCTGCTCAGAGGCTTAATTGATAAGAATGTGTTGCAAGCCACACACCACTCAGTTTAGAAATTGGCATTGCACAGGTAAATGTTTCTCTTTCCCACAACTCTTCTGTTTGGAAAACTACAGTGCAAACCCCAATTCTGGCATAAAAAATGTGTTATGTATTAATGTTCAATACTTTTTTTCATTTGATGTAAGTCACACTTCGGTGGCCGAAAGCCTTTCTGTTTGTGATTATCAACTAACATCAGTTATATGCATTAAGTGTACGTAACAGTTTGTACTTCCTAGTGTTGTATTTGTGTGTTTTCTGCTTCTGTTGGGATTTTTTATGGCAGTTCAGTGTTGTTAAACACATTTCTGGAGCCTTTCTTTCTCTGGTGCAGTATTTTTCTCCATGACTTAACCCACCTTAGTATGGGCAGGACCACACTGGCTGAAATCCTAACACCTGCCTGCCACATTCAGATTGACTGAGATGTGGCCCCTCCAGAATCTGGCAAACAAACTGTAATATGAATGTAATCCTGATCCCAAATATTTTTTCTGTAAACAGTTTTGCTTAGCAGATGCTCTTATCCATCACTATTATCCTTGGCGATTGCTATTGTAATAAGTAACATTTATTAAGCAGACAGCAGTACTGAATTGGCAATCTGGATTGACAACCCTGAACTGTAACCACTGTGCCCATGCCCGCTCCGGAATTCACTAGTTATGCAACAAGTTGAAAGCATTCCTTTTTTCTTGTTTGAGGAAATCCAATATTTGTTCTAATTTTTTATATAACAAATAATTAAATACTGAAAAAACTTAATTTCTTTCAATCATTTGTTAAGAAGAGGTCTTTTCTTGAGCTTTTAAGCAGTTTTTTGCTCTGTGAAGTTTTACAAAAATACGTTTTTTAATAATTGCCAAAAAAGCAGATTAAAGAATAGAGGACACTAAAATTACAGTATTAGCAGTGCCATTTTGTAATCTTTGTGTTTATTCAAAATTGCCAAAACTCCTAAAATATATACCTTACCAAACATCTCATTCACAAATCCCATTACTCTACAGGACAGCATAATCTCCAACGATAACCATGTATTTTGGCATCATTACGTGGTGTGGTAGGGGTGATAGTACGGCTGGGCAATATGGCCAAAAATGTTATCACGATAAAAAAATAAATCAGATAGCGACTGATATTAATCTGACTTTCAGTCGAGGTAAGTATCACGATAAATGTCAAATCATTATTTCTTTCAAGTTTAAAGGCTGATTTTGTGAGTGACAGTTGAAGAAACCACAGTTAATTGTGGTTTTAAACTATTCTTTATGGTCAGAACATGAAACACTTGCCAAACAGTGGATCATTTCACAAATCTGAGGTAGAACATTCAAAACAATTATAATGATAAAATCTTTTTTCAACATAAAAATATGCATGAGTAAAATTAAGTAAAATCCTTTTTCAGTCCTTTTTCCTCAACAAAATAAATATCTTAATAGATTAAGCCAAACGTGTTGATCCGTTTCTTGTTATTCACCTCGGTTGCTGTGCGCTTCTGTGTACTTTCGCTGCTCTTAAACTTTGCTTAACAAACCCACGTGTCCTTTTAGAAGACCTAGCGGGAGAGCTGGTTTCATACCGTCACTTAACTATTTGTCACGAGGGAAGGATATTTACACTAAGACTGATACCAGCTGAAGGATCCAGCTTGCCAGTTACATTGAATGCTCAGTAAGATATCAGAAATTTCAAAACATGAATGTATTTATGATTTTCAATGGAACTGGGAATGTTAATTTGTTATTAGTGAGCTCTACATCAAAAGTATGTCTTTTAATTAGGTAAAATAAAATAATTGCAAATAGAAGGAAAATAAATGCGATGAATAGCTCTAATGCTATTAAGCATCATCAAATAGTTTTAATTTGAATTGTAAGTCAAGTTAGTCTAGTTGTCTAATGACTTAATAAAGTGAGTGACCTTTCTTCAGTTTCTAATCGACAATGTCCTCGTCCTTCGAGCTGGTCATGGGCGGCACTGCACTTTCTTCAGTGTCGCTCATTTCGCTTATTCTGCTCAGACTACAAGCCTGTCAGCCACGGTGTCTGTAAACAATATGACGTGCTGGCCTCCCACCATGCAACTTAACTTGCGCAATGCATACCTCTATTCCTCCGACATGATTGGCATTTGGCAGTTCGTGATTCCAAGTAATTTTACCGAACATTTGTTATATTTATATTTGAGGAAAATAATATCGCAATAATTATTGTTATCGTTTTATCGAGCAGCCCTAAGAGACAGTATAAACCTTTCAGTACTTTTTAATCGAGGAGAAGAAATTTGGGTAGTGTTGAAAAACCCTTTAATGTCAAGAAGCAGCAGTATCTCCTGGTGGAAGGATGCTCAAGAACAAAAATATGAATAATAATAAACTCCATATAAAAGGTGGATATCTCTAATATGGCGATGGTGTTCTGATTTCTGGTGTTCATAGGAATGTCCGTTTCTGCCTTTGTCCTATAGGATACACTCAATCTATTGGTGTAATTGTGCACTACTTCAGCCTATCCTATAGGATGTGTTGTATTAGCATGTAAAAAACACCTCCCTAAAAATATGGCAGGGCCTGCTTGAACCTTGACCATTCTTAAATTGCCTTGTGATCTATTGACTAGCTCTCTGATAAGTACATCTCCACATTATGTTTTGCAATGAGTTCTTTGTTAAAGCCCATAAGCAGGTCTGGTCTTGAGAAACTTCTGCTGTTTCACATGTCATCTCCTACATTAAAGTTTTTGGTTTTCGGGCAAAGTGTCCTTCTGCTACCCCATCCCATTCACTCCCTTGGTGTACAACAGACAGACACACAGACACACAGACACACAGACACACATTGAAGCAACATTTAAATAGTTATGCCAAAACTAAAATATCTTATGCAACAACATCTGACAGTTCCAAGTTAACCCCAGGGGTTTTGAAACTATGATTCCATTACATAACAAACTTTTAATTTTATGTAAGCATGGAAAGTAACTTATTTGTGATGAATGGAAATCAGGTCATTTCCATACTATAATGACATTAGGCCCTTCATTCCCATGACAAGCTAAAAAGGGGCATTTTCACTTGTGAATAAATAACACATTTGAATAATGCTCTGGAGTATTTATCAATACACTGCTCATTCTGACTACACAGTGCCACAATAGCCGATATTTTACCATGTGCGGGTAAATGACAGATGCTAGCTGGCCAAACAAGAGCGTGGTAATAATACAGGGTCAGACATTAAAATCAATTTATCAACATCCAATCACACAGCTTTATTGTTTCTATTTACCTAACCAAATATCACCAAAAAAATAAAAAAATGCATGCAAGCATGGCTCCTTGAACCACCTCAGACAGTGTGCTGTCAGGAAGAGTACAGAGAAAGCAACTAAACAGCACATTCATCATTTTATAAGTCAATTCAAACCGTTTGTTGTTCCCACTAATGGCTGAAATAGATGACGCCTACTGGACATCATAATCTCAGCATGTACAATATACAACCAAGACCAAATAAGGCATTAAACAACCTACAATATCAATTTGTAAGTTTAAAAATCCTTTTAAAATGCCGGACAAGTGACCCTGCTGGCTTGACAGTGATCAGTGACAGAACAATGTAACCCTTATCACTGCAATTTTGCAGTATCACTAGAGGCCGATTCCATGATATTATCTGTAACTTTTCACATTCCAAAAGCCCCTGCCACAACTCTATTGCAGGCTCTGTCAGACTTGAATACCTGCCAAAATAACTTTCATGTAACCAAAAACTCCCATGAAAACTCCCATGAGTTCCTAGGCAGTCAAACGTCTTGGGGGAAGAAAAAGATAATCAAAACAATCGGCTAAGTCTAAGCCCCTTCTGTGGACTGTGCGGAGTGTCCCAGCTCATGTCTGGGGATCTCTCTCACCTGTTGCTCCACGGCGACATCCTGCAGGGCCTGGATGTCCCTGGGGCCGCGGATCCAGCTGAATAACTGCCCCATGGCTGCTGGCTCTCTGACTCTCTAACTCACTCTGCCTCTCTACACGATCAACTGCCGCTTGCTCCCACCAAGGGCGAGGGAGGGGGTGAGAGTGAGAGAGAGAGAGATATACAGAGGGGGAGGACTCAACCAGACAGCTCCAGCAGAAAAAAAAAACACTTGGAGAGGGAGGGATAAAAAGGGAAAGCCACTGCCCTCAAAGACATGCCTGACCAAAACCTTACACACACACACACACACAAGCACACAGACACGCACAATGGCAGAGATAAGAAATCAGCAAAAAAAGTTAGTCACAGGGTAGACAGCAAGGGCCTATTAAACCTTTTTAGCAAGCCAGCCCAGGAATGCAAGCATGGGCGAGGTCACCGGTGGGAGAGCTGCACTGATTTTTACAGGCAAACAAAGAATTTCAAACTATGCAACAAATGCTGCACTTTCTGGGTGGAAACAGATTTCTCATTAAATTGACCTTTTGTTATCATACATAGCATTCAAGGAGCATAGACAGTGATAATAGCTTGTTTGGAATATTTATTCACCCCTTAAAGATTTGTTTAACAGTTTCTGCCAAAATGATTTCACCCTGACAAGAAGTCCCATGAATGCTGTTAAACCAGATTTTTTTTAAACCACACCCACAATTTAAACAGTGTTCTTCTATTACTTTCAAATTAAGCTATTCTGAGCCTCTTTATTAAAACCAAACACATAACACATGCTAAAATACTCCTAGACATCATGATTGTACACATTTGCTGTATCTACACAAAACGCATGTCATTGCAACAGGGTGTGCCAGAACATACATTCACCCAGAAGCTGATAGTCTTTATTAAATGAGGTGAGAAGGTAAAATGCTGTGGGTGTCAGAACACAGCCTCACCCACAGAGCAAAGTACAGGCCGGACCAACACGGCAGCATTCCAACACAACGTGCACAAAAATTATCTAGTTTAAATCACAGTTGGGTACGGACACCATTTCCTATGTACTTCTATGGAGCACAAGTAGACCATTTCCTCTAAAATAATTTAACCATGTTGGAGACTAATCAGCTATATAAAATATTGAACACTGAACACTAATGGAGAGTTGCCACTACAGATGAAACTGAGTGGATTTCTGTTAGTGAGCATAAATAAATAAAACATTTATCTGCAAACATAGGTCAAACCCTACATGCACAGCATTATTAGTTGCAAAATAGCATACGGCTGCTACATGCACAGTGAGACAGAGGTGAGTCTATTTCATAATAGAAATGTATCAGAGGTAAGGATATTCGAGTAAAGCATCTGGTTTTCAGGGTAAAAAACTGTCTAAAGTTGGCTTCAGTGGAACCCCAGAACCTGACAACCGTGATAGCGATGGTCCTCTCACTTCCTGGGAGCCTCTGCCCAAGGCAAGACTTGTGCGATCTGATCAGAGTGCCTCTGGTGGACCAGCTGAGCATTCAGTGGTGATCCCCAAAGAAAGTGCCTCTCACAGGCAGTTCACTTCAGATAACATCCTGTGCAATGAGGCTCGGCAGCTCTAGACACAAACCCCATATGATTAGCTGGGTGCTTACATGCTCGCCTAACCAGCTGAGGTACCTTAATTCATTTTAAGGAAACAGCAAATCCATCTTAGTTTGTGGTTTTCTAGTCTTATCCTCTAAAAAAAACAAAGGTAAATGATGTATAAAAAGTTTAAATAAATTGTTAAAAAGTAAACATTATCATGCATAAGTTAAGTCTTGATAAACAAAAGTGTACCCCTTTTTAAAACCAGAGAATTAAGTGTGCATTTAGAATCATAGGTTTTGATTGTGATAAAGAGGTGCCAATATTTAAAACAAGCCTTTTTAAATTCAATGGACAATGTAGCGAGCGTATTATAATCGCATACACAATTTGTAAAACAATTTCTCCCTTATTTGCAGAGGCAAAATATCAGAGTTGAACCTTTTTTGCAACCTCATGGAAATATTTTAAAAATAAGGATTATACCCCTTTAATGTAAAACCCGATAGAAACAGAACTTATGTCTCATAGAAAGAGATCTACCTCAATCATGGGTCTTGGTTAATGAAAAGATAAGGCACAATCTGCATAATTCAAGCCATCAGCATTGGGAATGCCTGCCCCAGGTCTAACTGTTTCACGGTTTCCATTTTATTTAAATAGTCCCCCAAGAGACTTGTGCAGAGGGCCTAATGTCCTTGACTTTTCCATTACTGGCAGGGGAACACGCAGGCACCTTTGTAGGTCCCAATGAGTAAAGGAGTCACACTGGCTTTGGTGTAACCAGAGACCAGATAACATGACTTATTGAACTACCGGTAGTGGAAACCAAAGGGCTCCACCTGCCGCCCCCCGGCCCCCCCCGCCCCCCCCCCGCGCCCCCCCCCCCCCCCCCCCCCCCCCCCCCCCGCCCCGCCCCACCGAGCGGCCGCAGG